>ML419304.1:19607-69403 GCA_005239525.1 Nicotiana knightiana | reverse complement strand
ATGTTTTTGGGTCTATTTATATGTTTAGGATGAACCCTAAACGTGTAAAAGACTTCTATTCCAACTTGGAAACACTTAAAACCCGTCAAAACTCGGTTTCTGGCCGACTGGGGACCCTGGCGTTTCAGCCCAAACGCCTGGCTAACGCCAGGCACCCCCTGGCATTTGGGCTCTAACGCCTTGCTAACGCCAGGCACCCCGTGGCGTTTGGGGTCTAACGCCTGGCTAATGCCAGGCTTGTCCCGGATCGCTCCTTTTCGACATTTGCGCGTATTTTCCGACGTTTATGCTCTCATTTAGCTCGTCTTCCATTTCCAACTCACCTACACATTAAATAAACTTCATTAGGCACATACGACGTGTATTCTTATCATTAAAGCACATAAAATGCAAGGTATATAATGCTTAAAATCATGAATTCTAGCCACGCATCATGATTCATTTCATTTTTATACTAAAGCTTTCGGTTGAAGTTGTTGAAAAATATACATTCTTTAAAGGATTTTTCTGAAGATGATTTTAAGACATGATGATTTCACATATCAATGTTATATTGTTGGAGAGGGAGGTTGTGCCTCTTGTGATTTGATGACATTGATTTTATGTGTTTCTTGCTGCTCAGACCTGATTTATTTTCATTACTACTGAGTTGGCGTACTCACATTACTCCCTGCACCTTGTGTGCAGATTCAGGTATTAGGGCAGGGCGAGCTGTCTATCTGTATCAGAGATTCTCGGAGGATTGCGAGGTGGTTGCACGTGTCTGCAGTCATGATCCCTCTCTTGTTTAATAATATAGAATTTATTTCCGTTGAGTTGTATATTTATGTAGATGCTCATGACCAGTGACTCTGGGTTCTCGGGGGTTGTATTTAAATGTTCAGTATAGATTTATCTGTTTATAAATGTTTAAAGAAAACTTTTATGGGAATTTCTTATGATTTGAGTGAAGTTTTGGCTGGCCTTGTTCCATGATAGGCGCCATCACGACTAGCCTGGATTTGGGGTCGTGACATAGCGTCTACCCAGAAGAAATGCGCATTTCGGGGTCGGACAACCGCAATTTGAAGGTTGTGGTTTCGTCGCTCAAGTCGGCCTCGAATGTCCATAGAATTTGGTATACTCAACCCCTAATATTTTCCCCAAATTTCTAATTTTTTTTTCTTTGCATTTTCTGTTTTGTTGTTTTTGTTGTTTCATACTGTTTGATTATAGTTTTGCTATAGTATAAAATTCGTTGTTATTTTCTCTATGTTTGAAGTCATTTCGTGTAATCACTTTTTTATTAGTTTGATTAGCGGTTGTTTGTCTGCTGGTCATTAGGGTTATTAGTTGTTAATGTATTGAATTTATTCAAGTGTGTTGTTTAATCATAGTTCTTTTAATGAAGCGAATAGTTGGTAAGTAATATGTTAAGTTGATGGTTTCAATTAGTTAGTTTGGATAGTATACTTGTTTTTGTTTATTTTTTTTTTAGTTATTAGATTCTGGATTTGCCTTAGTTGATTTATAGTTCAATTTCTAAGCCTAGTTATGTGTTTTTCTATCTTAGTTGGGTTTGAATCATATAGATTGGTAGTGATGTTGTAAGAGCTGAAATTTATATTATTCTATCATAAAATAGGATGCTAGCAGCCTACTTTTACTAGTAGGGTGGCTGAAATGATATTTTTTTACTTGCTATTGCTATAGCAGATTTTCAGGTTGTCCTTTCACCTTTTCGACAACCTTTGAACAATGTATAGCACACAAAGTCAATCCTTTTGGAAAGATTTTTGGTAAATCAAAATCTGCCCAAAAAGTGACTTTATTTGCCTATTTAAGGGGGCTGCTCTTTCCTCACTTAGAGGGGAATTTTTTTTACACTTTCATATTTTTTTTAGAACTGCTTGAACACACAAAAACAAAAACAAAAATAAAAAAATCAGCAACTAAAGCATCCTTCAGTAAGCTAAAATGATGAGCTTTGTGTGTGAATTTTAGAGTGCAAACCTTTGAAAAATACAGGTCTTCTTTAGAGTTGGTTCTGGGTTCTTCTCTAAGGTTTTCGGACTGTTTAAACGCAATTTTGCTGCTGTTTTCTGCTGCTTTGTTGCTGAAATTCAGTTCTTCCCCGCTGATATTTTCTTTTCTGCTATCCAGGTAACTCTCTCAAAGTGCTACTGTAATTTGAGTCAAGAATGAAAAGAAATGAAGCAGATTTAAGTGTTCTTCATCTTCTCTTTGAGCCTTAAATATCTTGTTTGTGTAGGATTTTGTATGTAAGCATGTATAATGAATGTTGAACTTCTTATTTAATTGTGGTTGACACCATGTTTTAAATATCTTGGCTCATAGCTCGTTGTCCTTTTTTGTTCGTCGCCATGTATATTTAAAGCCTGAAAATTATCTCGTATTTTAGGCTAATGCATGTTTCATGAAAAAAAAAAAGATTTATTTTAATCTTATAAGTTTTTCCTTTTAGTAGCTTATTGAGTTTAGTTTGCCTTAGATTTAATAGCCAATGTTCAACAATTTGTGATGTTTATTTACTTTTTTTTTATTAGTGTTTATTTCTTGTAATTATGGTTTTATAAGTATTCTGGTGTGGATTTAATCCTATGAGTACAAAATAGTAGTTAGGTGATGAAAACGATAAAAATATTTCCCACTACAAAATTTAATAATAATTTATCAATAGTTAATAGTAAGTTGGGCATAAAAATAAAAATGATACGCCCAAAGTTAATAACTAACAGTTGGGCCAATACCAAAACAGGCTGGTTAAGTGGGTTGGCCCATCACTAATGGTTCATATCTCTTTTTATATATAATAATAACCCCCCCACCCCCACCCCCAAAAGATCAGTTTTTCTTTAATCAAAATAACTTTACAACTCTTTTTTTTTAAAATAATTAATTTAAACGCTAGGCAACTAGTAGGTACGTTTTAACTTTTTCATTCACGAACTCGCTTGCGTAGCGTGATATTAAATTTTAATATTTTAATAATCTCATACTATTTCTACTAGCTTTAATTAATTTGTAAATTATTTCTTTTGCTAAAATCGCGGATTCGCTTGCGTAGCGCGATACTTAGTATTTTAGTGTTTCTTTAAGTGTAGTAAATTTTTTAAAAGTAATAATATACTACTAATGCTTGTCATAACTGTGGATTCTCTTGCGTAGCGCTGTTATGATATAATTAATAAACTTCGTCTCAACCACGCATTCGGTAGCGTAGTGTGGTTATGACATCTTATTACTCAAATTTTCTTTAATATTTCTAATAATCAAGAAATAAAAGCGGATAGGTAAAATATTAAAATTATATAAATCATAGTCTGTCCAAAATTAATTCAAGCCAAGTTTTAGTCAATAAAGCGGCCGTGCTAGAATCATGGGACTCGGGGAATGCTTTACACCTTCTCCCCGGTCAATAGAATTCCTTATCCGAACTTTGTTTTCACGGACGGATAAAAATAGAGTCAACCTTCCTTTGACTAGGGATTCAAATAAAAGGTGACTTGGAACACCCAAAAATTAATTTCAAGTAGCGACTCTGTAAATAAAATAATCCTTACTCAAATTTGTCACTTCAATTGTAAAAATCCTTTAACCCACAATCCATAATATCATCTTTTTTGGGGGTAGAAAAGGGGTGTGACAGCTCTGGCGACTGTGCTAGGGACTAACCAAAATTCGAGCTTGTACATGTTGACTTTTTTTATTTGGCTTTATTAATTTTGTATATATTGTGATTCATTTTTTACCGCTTTGATATTGTTGAACTATACATTAAACTGTCTTCTCACGCACCCCCTCTAAGTCTTCTTGAAATTAAAATTGGGCATTTTCTTGACATAGCCCTCTTTCTTTGAGATAGCCGAGGTGTTTGTCACCCGATGAAGGATTTTAGTCACACATGTTTTAGGCGGGGAGCACCACTAGCTAAGCCGGAAAGTAATGCTACCGGTACGCTGACCCTCCTCGGCTCGAGTTGTCCGCTCGAGTAAGCCAGTCTAGATACCCTCTCCAATATGATTTAAACCTAGAAGAACAAACCTCATGTCAGATATCCCTAGTAGGTTCGCTCTATTTGCATCACATGCATTGACTTAGCGAAACTCGGTACAGGGGTCGGTCCGTATAAGACAGGTATCCTTATTGAGACCATCATGTTCACTTATGTGCGACTTGCTACATCGTTTGGAAGGCTTACTTGCATTGTTGACCGGCTTTAGAAAATTAGTTGAGCGGAATTATTTTTAAAGAAAAAGACAAGATTTGTACAAATAATTTTTTTTTTTGTAGTACAAATAATCCTAAGTCATTATCCTAGTTTAGTACAAATAATCCTTTGTTTTTTTTTAGATTTTGTAGCAGTCTGGCATGAGGTGTAAAGATTAATCTTCATAAAAATCAATAGAGAAAAATACTCAGGTTCACCGAACTATGCGGGTTTGATTCTCATCGGATGTGAGTACGTAGGCAACCTTTATCGGATCCAACCCACAATTTCAAAGAAAAATTCAAAAATATTTATTTTACTTCTTTCGGTAGAAAGTCTTTCTTTGAGACCACAATTTTTCAAAAATTCAAAAAATATTTTTCTTTACTTCCTTCTTTATGAAAGTCTTTCTTTTAGGCCCCAATTTCCAGAAACCAAAAAGTATTTTCTTTTACTTCATACTTTAGAAAAGTCTCTCTTTGAGTCCCCAATTTCTAAAAAAAATCCAAAAATATTTTCCTTTAATTTCTTCTAAAAATCCAAAAAAAAAAAAATCATTATTCTTTAGAAAAATTTTTTTTTTTTGAAAGTTGAAAAGTAAATTCAAGATTCAAAAAAATATTTTCTTTAGAAGTCTTTCTTTCATAATTTTAACATGAAATTTCAAAAATCCAAAAATATTTTTTCTTTCGAAATTCTCCGAAAAAAAGAATGAAAAACAAAAAAGGAAATCAAAATCAAAAATATTTTCTTTCCCCTTTATAGTCTTTCTTTCGAAAATTAAAAACGAAAGAATTCAAACTTTAAAAAAAGAGTTAGTTTATTTTCCTGATCTTCTCGAACTACGCAAGATCTGATTCATATTCTCACATGATACATAGGTAACTACAATCTGGTTCAGCCCACATTTTTCAAAAAAAAAAAAGGAAGGCTTAAAATTCCACATGTGCATAAAGTTTTCCTGAAAAAAATGCTATTTTTGTCTGGTTATATATGTCGAGACAGCCTTTGAACCTCTCTTGGGAGTACCGAAGAGCCGTTTTCTTAAAGCAACCATTTTTATTTATTTTGCCTATTTTTTACTTAGCCGTTTTTACCGAAAAATTCTTTAAGCCTTATGTGGAAGAATCAAAAGTTCGTTTTCATAATAATAATCATTTCCCTGCTTTTTGTGTCTGCTAATTTCAAAAATAGTAAATAGATCGAGTCCTAAATGGCGTTTTTTTTAAAAAAAAAAAAAGAGTAAAAAATAAATAAATAAATAAATAAGAATAATCAGAATTTCATATAGCTTAGGAAGGTCCTGGCCCCTTTTTATCTTATTCTTAGGTTCACCATGAATTCTGCACAAAGAAGCAATCATAAAAGGGTAAGGGACGAAACACCTCCTATGTTCTTGATAAGAGATAAGACCCCGAGTAGCCTCTGTAATTGGTGGGCTATTTTTGCGACATGGGAACAGAATCAAGTATTTAAGCACCTCAATTTCCTCACAAACATCACGGGTATTAAGCCTAACAGAGATTTAATCGAGGCTCTAGTGGGTTTTTGGGACCCCCTGAACAATGTCTTCAGGTTCAAAGATTGTGAAATGACACCTACATTGGAAGAATTAGGTGGGTTTACCGGATTAGGGAGGGACCTTCGTGGGAAAAAGCCTGCTGCTCTGAGAAAAATTGGTGTGAACAACTTTTTGAAAAAGTTATGCCTACGTAGAATTCCAATGGGTTGCCTAGACGAAGGTTGGTTCCGTTGGAATATTTCTATGACAGATTTGGGGACGAGAAAGGGTTTGAAAACTTCTCGGGCACGAAATTCGTCAACCAATTGAGTTATGACGCATGGAGGGAGTTGAGAGTCTTCGCGTTCATGATATCATTTCTGGGGATCATGGTCTTTCCAGAGCGTGGTGGGCGCATCAGAATTCGATTAGCTGCGGTAGTCTCATTTTTGCAAAGTAGCGAGAATCACACCATTCTTCCCATGATTCTGGGAGATATTTTTCGAGCTTTGACCCGCTGCCAAGAGGGTGAATATTCCTTCGAGGGTTGCAACATTCTGCTGCAGATGTGGTTCATAGAGCACCTTTATTATCATCCAATAGTAATAAATTTCAATGACAATTGGCTGAATTACATCGGATGTCAACCCAGACAGGGCCGCAAGTTTTAATATTCCAGAGGGGGTGAGGGCTTGGCAGACATTGCTCGGTTCGTTGAATGCTGATAGAATCACTTGGAACTATTATTGGTTCCCTTCTGCTAGGGTCATGCATATGTCGACGTATCGTACATTCTTCATACTCATGGGTTTCAGAGGTTTCCAACCCTATGTACCCATACGCGTCATGCCAGCTAGAGAGAGAGCAAAAGAGGCCCCCGATTGAGGACATGCGTCCGTTCGTATGGGAATTCAAGGTAGAGGAACCTCCAAGGGAGTCATATGCACAAAAGGTTTGGTTTAGTGGTCGATTTTCTGATTTGGACGAGATGGTAGCTGATCATGAACGTGGAGAGGTAAGCCTCGCATACCTTGAGTGGTTTCACAACCAGGATATCCCGGAGCAAAGGCCAGAAAGATCCATACGGCATGCGACTGATTGGGAAGAGGAGATCGAGGCCAGAGTTAGAGAAACCAGAAAGGAAGTAACACTAGAGTTCCAATCCCATATTGACATTTTACAAGAAGATAAAGGCATTTTGGAGACAACCATGGACATACAACAAGTTGATTTCGAGCGGGAAAAGGCTAAGTGGGCACAAGAGAGGCGAGCACTCAAAGCTCAAATTAGGCAGGAAAAAGTGATCACTACTGCTCAACAACAGGAAGAAAGAGAAGCTCAGTTCAAGGTGGTCCGTGATCATGAGCGCAGAGGTTTTACTCCATTAATACAAGGTCTGAGGGATCAGATAAGGGGAATTGAGTCAAGCAAGGAGCGCCAAATCACGGAGTTTGAAATAGAAATACATCGCTACCAAAGTATGATCAATCGGTTGGAGGGGGATTCACTGGAAATTCGGTGCCAAAGAGATATGGCCTTGGAGCACGAGCGTGATGCACTGGATCTAGCTGAGACCCGTGGTCAACAAAATCAAGAGTTTCACTTGGCTCAGGAACACATTAAGGGAAAGATCCTCGAGGTAGCCACATATACTTCCTGAGCTTGCAGGAGTTGTCAGGGAATGACGCTCGAACGATTTGCTGAAGTATCATTGAACGTCGCTCGTCACATATTTGCTGAAGTATTATTATTGCGACACTGGGGGTCAGCCACAGGAATAAGCTCCATGACTACAATAATTCTGGTGGATTCTCTTGAAGAATTTTAGATCTTCTTTTAGCTGTCAGTCCATTTTGGTTGTTCCTTTGTGATTTTTGAGTAGTAAGAGTCTTTTGTTGTTTTGAGTCTTGTTATTTGCCCTTTGTCTTAAAAAGTCTGTTTGAGTCAAGTATGGTCTTGTTTAAATGGTTATATTTATGTAATTCTTGTTGTTGAGTCTTGTATCAAAAAATTAAAATCAATGAAAAAGATTTTGTTTTAGAAAAAATTCGAAAAAGAACCAAAAAATGTTTGTTTTGTATTAAAAAAAAGGTCGTGTCCCTGAACTACGTGATGATCTGATTCATGCAGCGGCATGATACGTAGGAAACCCCTAAAAGGTTCAATCAAAATATTGCATTAACTCTAAAATGAGGGAACAAAAATAGGAAAGTGAAAAGAAAATCGAGAAAATGAGAAAGAAAAAAAAAGAAGAGAAAAAGAAAAATTTGAGAGCACCAATATGCAGCAGTCTTATAAGCCGGGATGAAACATGAAGCCTTCCAAAAGCATGTTAGAAATGGTGACAATGTTAGGAACATGGCATATTACGTGTGATTCATATGTGTAAAATGCTTAACCCTAACACGTTTTTTGTCTCTTAGTTAGTAAGATTAAGGTGGTTGGTTTGTGGTGAAACTGGAAACACATCATTACTTCACCAGATCTAAAGGAAAGGTACCGATGGCTAACAATGATGAAATTGAGCTGGTCAGTGATGACCCCCATGGTTAGTCAGTTGAGCAAGAGTCGGAGGAAGTAAGAAGATTGAAACAACAGCTGCCTGATGTGTATCAGGCTTGGGTCTCCGGTCAGCCTCCGCCTCAGGGTTCCTCAGAAGGAACTTCCACCGTACCCCTGGCTACTCAACCACCGCTCCATGCAACGAGCGATCACATTCTACCACCAGGTTATGTGCCAAACTACAGCTTCCATGTCGCCCCTGGTACCTCTAATGTGCAACCTCCAGTCGCACTGGTCAGGAACACCCCTCTTGTTGTGTCTGGCGCGTCGGTATATACAATTCCGCCACCACTTCATGTGATGAGGCCAAACAACAAGCCACCATCTCATGCTTATGATAGAAAATACTATTCTCCAAATATGGCTTTCGGGGTCTCGGCACCATACAACCAGACTCCTCAATACGAGTCACCAGTGGAAAATGAAAAGCCTGCCAAGACAGTTGAGCAAGATGAGATGGCTAGGAAAATGAAAATTATTGAACAGAACATAAAGAACATACAAGGATTAGGTGGTCACAAAAGTGTATCTTTCAGTGATTTATGCATGTTCCCTCACATCTATTTGCCACCAAGGTTCAAGACCCCAAAATTTGAGAAGTATGATGGTCACGGCGACCCTATCGCCCACTTGAAAAGGTACTGCAACCAGCTAAGGGGTGCAGGTGGAAAGGAAGAATTGTGATGGCTTATTTTGGGGAAATTCTTGTGGGGTTAGCCTCCGAATGGTTCATTGACCAAGATATCTCTCACTGGCATGTCTGGGACGACATGGCCCAGGCCTTCGTCAAACAATTCCAGTACCACATATATATTACACCAGATCGCAATTCCATGTCCAATATGAAGAAAAAGCCAACTGAAAGCTTTAGGGAGTATGCAATCAAGTGGAGGGAGCAAGCGGCTAGGGTCAAGCCACCCATGGATAACCATGAGTTGATCACTGTTTTTCTGGAGGCTCAAGAGCCTGATTATTTTCAGAACATGATGTCCGCAATGGGTAGACCTTTTGCAGAAGAAATCAAAATAGGGGAGATGGTAGAAAATGGTCTTAAGACTGGCAGAATTGTAAGTCAAGCTGCTCTCAAGGCCACTACCCAAGCTATCCAAAATGGGTCGGGAAGTTTCGCAAATAAAAAGAAGAGAGGTGAGGGGTCCATGATGACTTCGGGATTCAAGGAAGTTCAAAAGGGGGCACCGCACCCTTATGTGCAAGCTCAACAAGGGCAATCCAGCTATCCTCAACATTATTATCCTCCGCCAATTCGTCAATACTCCGTGGGCCCACCACAATATGCAGTGTTCAATGCTCAATCATATGCTCGGCCTCCCAATCAGCAAGTACGGGCACCAGCTCCAAGGATCCCTCGACCTCAACAACAGAATTTTCGGGCACCCTACAATTCTCGTCCCAGGCAGGAGTATGGTCGAGAGCAGAGGCCAGCGGAAAAATTCACTCCATTGGCTAAATTATACTCCAGTTTATTCCAGAAGCTGAAGCAAATAGGCGTTATTGGACCCATCGCTCCCCACCATATGCACCTTGATTCTCATGGATTTCAAGCAAATGCTAGATGTGAATATCATTCAGGTGCCCCGGGGCATAGCATTGATGACTGTTGGACTCTGAAAAGAGCCATAGAAAGACTAATTGCTGAAAAACTGATTGTGGTGACAAATGACGAGGACCCTCCTAATGTGACCAACAACCCTTTTCAAGTACATAATGATGTTCACTTTGTGGGAATGATTGGCCGAGATGAAGAATACAAGCCATTTGGTCAAGTAGAAATGACAGCAGGAGCAATTCAAGAAGGAACAGGTCTAAAAGTAAGTCCAGGCCGAGATGTGCCATTGGTTGTGAAAGGCGCCCAGAGCTCAGAGAAGGCAATTTTATCTATTCCAAAAATCTCGAGGTTGGAAGTTCGATACAATGTCCCAAGCCCAAGGTTATATGTCCTTGGAGGCCACCCCATCACAAGGTAGAACCAGGGCGGTACGAAGGGTATAACCGAGCCGATCATAATCAAACCTGTCATGCAACCCCCTGTGACAAACATGAAGACCATTCCTTGGAACTACAACAAAACTGTCATGACTTACACAAGGCAAGGAAATCATAGAAGAAGTGGGGGAAACTAGAGGTTTGACTCGATCAGGGAGATGTTACTCTCCAGAAGATTTGAGGAAGGCCAAGCAAATCAGAGAAGGCCAATTGTCAATAAAGAAACCAGTCACTGAAGAAAAGGCAGAAGAGTTTTTGAAAAAGATGAAAGTTCAGGATTACTCAATCATTGACCAACTGAGAAAGACTCCTGCCCAAATTTCTCTACTATCTCTGCTCATGCATTCAAAAGAGCATGCTCGTGTGCTAATAAAGATCCTGAACGAAGCACATGTCTCACAAAGACCTCAGTGAATCAGTTAGAGAAGATGGCCAACAGATTTTTTGAGGTGAACAGAATCACCTTTACTGATGATGAACTCCTCGAAGGAGCCGGGCTTTACACTTGACTGTTAAATGTGAGGGGCACTATGTAAAGCGAGTCATGGTTGATGGAGGATTGAGCATAGATGTATGCCCTCTCTCCACCTTGCAAAGCATGAAGATCAATACAGACAGAATCCAACCTAGCAATGTCTGCATCCGGGCTTTTGATGGCTCAGCAAAAGATACTATTGGGGAGATCAACCTCACCATGACGATTGGGCCAGTTGATTTTGAAATTGTTTTCTAGGTAGTGGACATGGACATTTCTTATAACTTTCTTCTTAGAAGGCCATGGATCCGTACGGCCCGATTTGTGCCATCCACCTTACATCAGATACCCAAGTTTGAACATGACAGGTAAGAAATTATTGTTCACGGGGAAGACGAGTCGTCCATTTATAAAGACCCGTTAATCCCCTGTATTGAGGCCAAGTAAGGGTGTAAGTCCATTTTCTACCAAGATTTTGAAGTGGTTGTTGTGGACCATGTTGAGGAAGAAAAGCCCATTCTGCATCCTCGTCTTTCTGCCATTTCTCTAATGGTGGCTGCACTTATGCTGAGACAGGGTTATGCGCCAGGAAAAGGCTTGGGGCATCATTGCAAGGAACTTCGGAGCACATTTCTCCGTTCAGTAACCAGGGTACTTTTGGTTTAGGCTTCATGACAACACAAGCAGACGACGATAAAGCCAAGCACCGCAAAAAGCGCGGATGGGTCTTGCAACAACCCATCCCTCACATTTTCTACACTTTTGTCAAGCCACGACTCCAAGAGGGTCGAAATTCCTCAGCGCAGGCGAACATTGATGAAATTTGCCACGGCCTTAGCCAGATGTTTTCTGGAGTGAATATGATCCAGGTTGGTGAAGGCACTAGTCGTGTCGATATGCAACTAATTGGCCCAGACACCATGTTCAACAATTGGGAAGCAACTCCTCTCCCCACAAGGAAGGAGTCTTGGTAGTTTGCTTTTGCAGTTTCTTTTTTGTATTTTGGGTTACTTTCAGGGTTGTAATCCAAACATCTCAGTACGATTGTTTGGTTTTGATGTTAACCCTTCTATCTTTTCGAATTCAATGAAATGCAGTTCAGTTTCATATTAAGCTTTGTATCTTTTCCTTTTCCTAATTTCGGTCATTTTTGTTTCCATTTCAGTTTTGTTAATGCCGACGTTAATAACATGACATGCGTGCGGAATTCACGCCCAGATCTTAAAAATCTGTCTAATTTCGAAATAATGCATCAAGAGGTTGAGTATGATGAAGATGAGGCTGTTGAGGAAATCAAAAGAGGGTTGGAACAATTTGAAAACAAGCCTAAGCCTAACCTCAATGAAACTGAGTCCATTAATATTGGAAGTCATGAAGATGTTAGAGAAACAAAGATGAGCATTCACACTGAACAAAAAACCAGAGATGCCTTGATTCAACTTTTATTTAAATATAGAGACGTGTTTGCTTGGTCTTATGATGATATGCCGGGTTTAAGTGCCGATCTAGTGGTTCATAAGCTTCCCACATATCCTGATTTTCCACCAGTCCAACAAAAGTAACGAAAATTTAAACAGACATGAGTGATAAAATCAAAGAAGAAATAATGAAGCAGTTGAGCGCCAGTGTGGTCAGAGCTGTCCGATACACCACCTGGGTGGCAAATGTTGTGCCTATGCCAAAGAAGGATGGAAAAACTAGAGTCTGTGTTGACTACAGAGACCTGAACAAAGCAAGTCCAAAGGATAATTTTCCTTTGCCAAACATCCACATTCTTGTAGATAATTGCGAAAAGCATGAGATACAGTCGTTCGTGGATTGCTATATTGGGTACCACCAGTGTCTAATGGATGAGGATGATGCAGAAAAGACCGCTTTCACCACTCCATGGG
Organism: Nicotiana knightiana; assembly: GCA_005239525.1. Lineage (NCBI taxonomy): Eukaryota > Viridiplantae > Streptophyta > Magnoliopsida > Solanales > Solanaceae > Nicotiana > Nicotiana knightiana. Next base: position 56,759 of record ML419304.1, on the reverse strand, counting down.
GTACTTATTGTTACAGGGTCATGCCATTCGGTTTAAAGAATGCAGGGAAAACTTACATGAGGGCCATGACCACCATTTTTCACGACATGATGCACAAAGAAATTGAAGTATATGTCAATGATGTCATCATAAATCAAAGACACGGGCTGATCATGTGCGCGATTTGAAAAAGTTCTTTGAACGGCTTCAAAGGTATGACCTTAAGCTTAATCCAGCCAAGTGTGCATTTGGGGTTCCATCTGGAAAATTCCTTGGTTTTATAGTCAGCCGGAGAGGCATCAAATTGGATCCATCTAAGATAAAATCCATTCATGATCTGCCACCCCCGAAGAACAAAAAAGAAGTTATGAGTTTGCTCGGGATGATGAACTACATCATTAGATTCATTTCTCAGCTCACAACCACGTGCGAGCCCATCTTTAAGTTGTTGAAAAAGGATGATGCCATCAAGTGGACAGACGATTTCCAAAGAGCTTTTGACAGGATCAAAGATTATCTATCGAAACCCCCTGTACTGGTCCCACCTGAACCTGGTAGGTTGTTGTTTTTATATCTATCGGTGATGGATAATTCCTTTGGATGTGTTTTGGGGAAACATGATGCAACAGGAAAAAAGGAACAAGCAATCTATTATTTGAGCAAGAAGTTCACCAATTATGAGGTTAAGTACACCCTTTTAGAGAGGACATGTTGTGCCTTGACTTGGGTCGCTCAGAAGCTGAGGCATTATATATTGGCCTACACTACTTACCTCATATCTAGAATGGATCCTTTGAAGTACATCTTCCAAAAGCCAATGCCCACTGGCAGGCTCGCGAAATGGCAAATTCTGCTCACAGAGTTCGACATCGTCTATGTCACTCGCACCGCGATGAAAGCACAGGCTTTAGCAGATCATTTGGCAGAGAATCCAGTTGATGATGAGTACAAGCCACTTAGAACATACTTCCCAGACAAAGAAGTCAACTCAATAGAGGAAGTAGCTCTGGATGACAACCACGTATGGAAAATGTATTTTGATGGGGCTATCAATATCAAAGGAGTTGGGATCGGGGCAATCCTTATCTCACTTATTGGACAACATTACCCTGCAACTGCCCGACTTCGATTCTTCTGTACCAATAATACGGCAGAATACGAAGCTTGTATCATGGGTCTAAAAATGGACCTCGATCTGGATGTGCATGAACTTTTGGTTATGGGAGATTCCGACTTGCTTATCCGGCAAGCCCAAGGCGAATGGGAGACTCAAGACATCAAGCTTATTCCATATAGGCAATGTGTACAAGACTTGAGCAAAAGATTCAAATCCATCGAGTTTAGGTACATTCCTAAGTTTCATAACGAGCTAACCGATGCCTTGGCTACTTTAGCCTCGATGCTCCCTTATCCAGGCAACACTCATATTGATCCATTAGAAATCCAAGTTCGGAATCAACACGGTTACTGTAACACTATTGAGACAAAACCAGATGGTGAACCATGGTATCATGACATAAAACGATTCCTGAAAACAAGGGAATACCCAGATCATGCCAAGGGAGATCAAAAAATAACTATAAGACGGCTTGCTAGCGGTTTCTTCCTGAATGGGGAAATTTTGTACAAAAAGACCCCAGATTTGAACTTGTTGAGGTGCATAGATGTCGCAGAAGCCGAGTGGATCATGAGTGAATTCGGGGGTATGAGGACCTCACATGAATGGATATGTTCTAGCGAAGAAGATTCTGCGGGCAGGGTATTATTGGCTTACTATGGAGCGAGATTGCTTCAGTTTTATTCGCAAGTGTCACCAATGCCAGATACATGGTGACCTAATTCACTCGCCACCTTCGGAGTTGCATCCCATGTCCTCTCCTTGTCCTTTAGTTGCTTGGGGAATGGATGTTATTGGGCCAATCGAGCCAAAGGCTTCAAATGGGCATAGATTCATTTTGGTTGCAATCGATTACTTCACCAAGTGGGTGGAGACCGTCACTTTCAAAGCAGTCACCAAGAAAGCAGTGGTAGAATTCGTTCATTCCAACATCATCTGTCGCTTTGGTATCCCAAATACCATTATCACAGACAATGCAGCTAATCTAAATAGTCATTGGATGAAAGAGGTATGCAAGCAATTTAAAATTATGCATCGCCATTCTACCCCTTACCGGCCAAAAGCCAATGGAGTCGTTGAAGCGGCAAACAAGAACATCAAGAAGATTATTAGGAAGATTATCCAAAGTTCTAGAAAATGGCATGAAAAGTTGCCTTTTGCTCTTTTGGGATACCGCACGACTACTCGCACATCTGTTGGTGCAACTCCTTATCTGCTGGTATATGGAACCGAAGCTGTAATACCGGCTGAAGTTGAAATTCCCTCTCTTCGGATCATTGTGGAGTCAGAGATTGAAGATACATAATGGGTAAAGACCCGCTTAGAACAACTAATGTTGATTGATGAAAAACGGCTAGCAGCAGTATGCTTTGGCTAGTTATACCAGTAAAGAATGGCACACACGTACAACAAGAAAGTGCGTCCAAGGCACTTCGAGGTAGGCCAACTCATTCTAAAACGCATTCTTCCACACCAAGAAGAAGCTAAAGGAAAGTTCGCCCCAAACTGGCAAGGACCCTACATCGCCAAGAAAGTGTTACCAAAAGGGGCCCTGTACTTGGTAGATGAAGAAGGACGGGTACCAGACATGACTGTTAACGGAGATGCAGTCAAAAGATATTATGCCTGATATATACCCAGTATGGAACTTTCACGCATGATTTTCTCAGATTGAGATGATGAATGCTATCATTGCTCGCCATTCCAAATAGGTGTCACCCTTTTGTTAACCTTTTAAGCCTTATTGTCTTCTTTGTTTTCCACCTTTTGGAACCTGCACACTTGTAAAAGGCAAAAACAAAACAACAAATCTTCTGAGTCATTGAACTACGTCCGACCTGATTCCGAAAGGATACGTAGGCAACCTTACCCTGGGGTTCGGTCCTATCACAACAAAAAATCCATATTCTCAATACTCCAAAACTGGGACAGAAGTTTGTTTTATTTTACAGTTTTTTCTGTAGAAACAGTTCCAAAAGTTGTAATTCAATTCAAGGTTCTTTTCGCCTTCTCCCTATTAAGAACTTTTGATTGATCCTTAAGAATATTTGAAGGCCCCATGCCAGGGTCATTGGGCAACCTTCCGCATGTCGTATCTCAGGAAAAAAAAAAAAAAAGATTAAAAAAATGAGAGAGTCTTATCGGTGAAAACATGTATGGGCACTGTAAGGCGACTGTGAGAAGAGAAATGATAGAGTCTTATCGGTGAAAACCCAGATGGTCACCATAAGGCGACGGTGAGTAGAGAAATGAGAGAGGCCAGTTAGCGAAAACCCGCAAAGGGCGCTACTAGCCGAATGAGAGTCTTTGTACTCCGGCATGAGCACAACCAAGACAGTTTCAAGATGAACATTGGCAACGTATTTTGAGAATTAGACAGCTCAGACGGATCAGGCGTTCAATCCAAAAATGCATGTCATGATTAATTGAAGTCGGCACATACTTCTAGATAAGTCTCCCTATTCCTTTCCCGAAAGAGACGCCTTTTGTTTAAACACAGTTCTTTTTCATCTTCAATTATTCTTCTATTTTTACCCATAATTGTTTTTTGAGTCCCTTTCGATCTAATCTTCCATCAAAAGCGAAGCAAAGAAATGGCTGCAAAACTGGCTATAGTTTCCCCGTAATATCGAGCACAATTTGGGGCATATACGGCATTAATGAAGGCACGAATCCATCTGTGAAGGCGAACAAAGTGTCTCAAAGAAACTGAAAAGGTTGCCTAAGCAAGACCTCTTCATGAGAAAAGTTGATAAGTACTGCAGACACAAACCGCTATTGGGTGCAAGACAACTGAGTTTGATTTTTAAAGGGGAAAATCGTCTTGCCTTAGGGACAAGGGTTGGCAGTACCATGGACACCCGAGTATGAAACAGTCAGGGGCAACGTCGAAAAAAAAGGGTTTCTAGAAGGCAATATAGAGTACCCGAGCACCTCGGTACCATACCGATAGAATCAGTTCTTCAACAGCGGAGTGGCCGTGAAGCCAAAACCACAATAGGGCATCAAGGCCACAAACCAACCGCCACTTTGAAAACTCAAAAAAATTTCTTTGTTTGAAAGCAGGAACAAAGTAATGAAGAATGACAACTCTCAAACGACGAATGTCACCAAATGTAAGCTGCTTAAAATCTCCATTTTTCTTTTATTTTCAGCATACATCACTATTGTCCATATCTCTCATTTTCGTAGCTTAACTCAGGTAGAACCGTTTCGCCTAGGGGGATCCAGCTCATAGTTCCGGGTAGAAGTACTTTTCGCTCAGGTCATTTTACATAGCTTAACCCAGGTAGAACCATTTCACCTAGGGGGATCCAGCTCATAGTCCCGGGTAGAAGTCTCAGGCAGTTTTACATAGCTTAACTCAGGTAGAAACCCTTTTCGCCTAGAAATATTCAACATTTTATCAGTAATACAGGGTGCCATCCCCTGGTTACACTCCTTTCAGTAATACAGGGTACCAAACCCTGGTTACATATTCTTCCTAATAATATAGGGCACCAAACCCTGGTTACATTCTTTCCTAGTGATACAGGGTGCCAACCCCTGGTTACATTCTTTCCTAGTAATACAGGGTACCAACCCCTGGTTACATTCCTTCCTAGTGATGCAGGGTGCCAATCCCTGGTTACTTTCCCTTTCAGTAATAAAGGGTGCCAACCCCTGGTTACATTATTTCCTAGTGATACAGGGTGCCAACCCCTGGTTACATTCTTTCCTAATGATACAGGGTACCAACCCCTGGTTACGTTCCTTTCTAGTAATACATGGTACCTACCCTGGTTACACTCATTTCCAGTAATACAGGGTACCAACCCCTTATTACATTCCTTTCTAATAATACAGGGTACCAACCCCTGGTTACATTCCTTCCTAGTGACGCAAGGTTCCAACCCCTGGTTACTTTCCCTTTCAGTAATAAAGGGTACCAACCCCTGGTTACATTATTTCCTAGTGATACAGGGTGCCAACCCCTGGTTACATTCTTTCCTAATGATACAGGGTACCAACCCCTGGTTACGTTCCTTTCTAGTAATACATGGTACCTACCCTGGTTACACTCATTTCCAGTAATACAGGGTACCAACCCCTTATTACATTCCTTTCTAATAATACAGGGTACCAACCCCTGGTTACATTCCTTCCTAGTGACGCAAGGTTCCAACCCCTGGTTACTTTCCCTTTCAGTAATAAAGGGTACCAACCCCTGGTTACATTATTTCCTAGTGATACAGGGTGCCAACCCCTGGTTACATTCTTTCCTAATGATACAGGGTACCAACCCCTGGTTACGTTCCTTTCTAGTAATACATGGTACCTACCCTGGTTACACTCATTTCCAGTAATACAGGGTACCAACCCCTTATTACATTCCTTTCTAATAATACAGGGTACCAACCCCTGGTTACATTCCTTCCTAGTGACGCAAGGTTCCAACCCCTGGTTACTTTCCCTTTCAGTAATAAAGGGTGCCAACCCCTGGTTACATTATTTCCTAGTGATACAGGGTGCCAACCCCTGGTTACATTCTTTCCTAATGATACAGGGTACCAACCCCTGGTTACGTTCCTTTCCAGTAATACATGGTACCTACCCTGGTTACACTCCTTTCCAGTAATACAGGGTACCAACCCCTTATTACATTCCTTTCTAATAATACAGGGTACCAACCCCTGGTTACATTCCTTCCTAGTGACGCAAGGTTCCAACCCCTGGTTACTTTCCCTTTCAGTAATAAAGGGTGCCAACCCCTGGTTACATTATTTCCTAGTGATACAGGGTGCCAACCCCTGGTTACATTCTTTCCTAATGATACAGGGTACCAACCCCTGGTTACGTTCCTTTCTAGTAATACATGGTACCTACCCTGGTTACACTCCTTTCCAGTAATACAGGGTACCAACCCCTTATTACATTCCTTTCTAATAATACAGGGTACCAACCCCTGGTTACATTCCTTCCTAGTGACGCAAGGTTCCAACCCCTGGTTACTTTCCCTTTCAGTAATAAAGGGTGCCAACCCCTGGTTACATTATTTCCTAGTGATACAGGGTGCCAACCCCTGGTTACATTCTTTCCTAATGATACAGGGTACCAACCCCTGGTTACGTTCCTTTCCAGTAATACATGGTACCTACCCTGGTTACACTCCTTTCCAGTAATACAGGGTACCAACCCCTTATTACATTCCTTTCTAATAATACAGGGTACCAACCCCTGGTTACATTCCTTCCTAGTGACGCAAGGTTCCAACCCCTGGTTACTTTCCCTTTCAGTAATAAAGGGTGCCAACCCCTGGTTACATTATTTCCTAGTGATACAGGGTGCCAACCCCTGGTTACATTCTTTCCTAATGATACAGGGTACCAACCCCTGGTTACGTTCCTTTCCAGTAATACATGGTACCTACCCTGGTTACACTCCTTTCCAGTAATACAGGGTACCAACCCCTTATTACATTCCTTTCTAATAATACAGGGTACCAACCCCTGGTTACATTCCTTCCTAGTGACGCAAGGTTCCAACCCCTGGTTACTTTCCCTTTCAGTAATAAAGGGTACCAACCCCTGGTTACATTATTTCCTAGTGATACAGGGTGCCAACCCCTGGTTACATTCTTTCCTAATGATACAGGGTACCAACCCCTGGTTACGTTCCTTTCCAGTAATACATGGTACCTACCCTGGTTACACTCCTTTCCAGTAATACAGGGTACCAACCCCTTATTACATTCCTTTCTAATAATACAGGGTACCAACCCCTGGTTACATTCCTTCCTAGTGACGCAAGGTTCCAACCCCTGGTTACTTTCCCTTTCAGTAATACAAGGTACCAACCCTTGGTTACCTATCCTTTTGGTAACGTAAAGTACGCAATCCCTTGTTGCAAATTTTATCTCCTTTAGTTTGATTATACTACTATTTCTGTGTGATTTTCAATAAATCATATAGTTCATAGCTTTCTCTGATAACTCACAAAATTTTCTTAGTCCAAATTAAGGCAAAAAAATTTTGTTCGTTTTGTTCGTCTTTGATGGTTTTGCAGGACCCTGCCTTAAAGCACATATTATAGAGATTAAAGCTTGCAATTTCAGTTCTCATCAGAAGAGAGAATATTTTTTATCATAACACAGCTGAAGTTAGTTTCGACCAGGTGTCAGGAACTCGGCGTCTCAAGATTCATCTTCTTAAATTATGAGCAGTAAATTAAACAATCGAGAATGAGCCATATTTTTTTTTCTTCAAGAAGCATCAAGATCCAATCTGAGGTCAAGTGAGCAGGTCAAGAATCAAGATTTGACTCCAGAAGACATATAGATAGGAATTTTGTAACTCTTAGTTTTCAGACATATGTAGTTCTCTTCTCTTCTTCTTGATGTAAGTAGCAAGTAACAGTAACAACGACAACAGCAGTAGCAACAACAACAGTCTTAAATTTTATGTCCGGTAGTCCCAGCTACCAAATTTTCTCAGAACTACACTGACATGATTCCTTTATAGCCAAGGATATGTAGGCAACCTCGGAAGCAAGGTTCGGACACTATTTTTGAAAAAATTGCTTCCATTGGAGTGACATGTGAGCAAAAATTAGCGATGGCATTCACTTTTCTTTGCACGAAAACACTTCATGTTCTCGAGCAAAGAGAGGCAACTGTGAATACCTAATTTTTGCATGCTTTTAAAACTAGTATTTGGATGATTTTTAATTATTTGTGCATTTTTATTTGCATTCTTTTATTAAAAATATCACAAATATTTTTTACCTTTTATTTGTATATTTTTAGTTTTGTATCTTTAAATTATATACACCAAAAAGATTTTTCTTTTACTTGTATGTTCTCTTTAGGACTAAATAAAATAATTAGGGGGTTAAGAGTTTGGGCTAGTGTATTTTAATAATTTTGAAGTCAAAACTAGCCCAAATATTGGACCAAAATCGGTAGCCCAAACACCCAAGACCTGGTCCATAGGCTTTGGCTTGGAAGACTTCAAAACTATGTAGTTTTGTTTAGTTTACTAAGATCAAATCCTACCCATCCATTCTAACTTGATCCAATGGCTCTCATTCACTCTCTGCCCTAGGTATTTAAAGCCTAATATCCCTAAAATTTTGCCCCATTTTTTCCTTATCTTTTCTCTTGTTCCTCCCTTTCTTTATTTTCTCTTTTCCTCTCCCCCTACTCCACCTGCTGCCCACCGGAATTCGCCACCGGCGGCGGCCGTCATCCAAATCGCCCCAAAATTTCACCATTTCTTCCTCTCAACCTCCTCCCCATGAATCCAAACCCCAAATCCCTCAAAACCCTCTCAAGTTCCGTGATTTTTAGATCTAGGAAACCCTAGACGCCGCCTTTTTGTCCAAATTCGTGAAGCTCCGGCCACTACCACCCTACAACACATACATGAACGGATAGAGCTCCACGATACCTACACTTTCTCCCTAATTTCACCCACAAAATTCACCATTCACCACCGTTGGCCGCCACTCCACCGTCGGCCGGTGGCCCCAACTCCTATAAATATTATATCTTCCTCCTTCTCTTTTCCTTTTCTTTTCTTATCCCCAGCCCACAAGCTCCATTTCCATAGCACTCCTAACCACCGCGTCTCCGTTTTAGTCCACTTCTCGACTCAAAGACGCTTGTTTCCTTTTCGCAAGACGCCAAAACTCTTTTGTTTTAGCGTCTGCCCAGAAGAAACGCGTGTTTCGGGGTCGGACAACAGCTATTTGAAGGTTCCGGTTTTGTCGCTCAACTCGGCCTCGAATGTCCATAGAATTTGGTATACTCAACCCCTAATATTTTCCCCAGATTTCTGATTTTTTTTTCTTTGCATTTTCTGTTTTGTTATTTTTGTTGTTTCATACTGTTTGATTATAGTTTTGTTATAGTATAAAATTCGTTGTTATTTCGTCTATGTTTGAAGTCATTTCATGTAATCACTTGTTTATTAGTTTGATTAGCGGTTGTTTGTCTCTTGGTCATTAGGGTTATTTAGTTGTTAATGTATTGAGTTTATTCAAGTATGTTGTTTAATCATAGTTGTTTTAATGAAGCGAATAGTTGGTATGTGATATGTTAAGTTGATGGTTTCAATTAGTTAGTTTGGATAGTATACTTGTTTTTTTTTTTTTTTTTTTTTTTTTTTTTTTTTTTTTTTTTTTTTTTTTTTTTTAGTTATTGGATTCTGGATTTGCCTTAGTTGATTTATAGTTCAATTTCTAAGTCTAGTTATATGTTTTTCTATCTTAGTTGGTAGTGATGTTGTAAGAGCTAAAATTTATATTATTCTATCATAAAATAGGGTGCTAGTAGCCTACTTTTACTAGTAGGGTTGCTGAAATGGCATTTTTTTTACTTGCTATTGCTATAGCAGATTTTGAGGTTGTCCATTCACCTTTTGGACAACCTTTGAACAGTGTATAGCATACAAAGTCAGTCCTTTTTTGACAGATTTTTTGGTGAACCAAAATCTGTCCAAAAAGTGATTTTATTTGCCTATTTAAGGGGGCTGCTCTTTCCTCACTTAGGGGGGGATTTTTTTTTACACTTCCATACTTTTTTTAGAACTGCTTGAACACATAAAAACAAAAATAAAAAATAAAAAAATCAGCAACTAAAGCACCCTTTAGTAAGCTGAAATGGTGAGCTTTGTGAGTGAATTTTAGAGTGTAAATCTTTGAAAAATATAGGTCTTCTTTAGAGTTGGTTCTAGGTTCTTCTCTAAGGTTTTCGGACTGTTTAAACGCAATTTTGCTGCTGTTTTCTGCTGCTTTTGTTGCTGAAATTCAGTTCTTCCCCGCTGATATTTTCTTTTCTGCTATCCAGGTAACTCTCTCAAAGTGCTACTGTAATTTTGAGTCAAGAATGAATAGAAATGAAGCAGATTTAAGTGTTCTTCATCTTCTCTTTGAGCCTTAAATATCTTGTTTGTGTAGGATTTGTATGTAAGCATGTATAATGAATGTTGAACTTCTTATTTAATTGTGGTTGACACCATGTTTTAAATATTTTGGCTCATAGCTCGTTGTCCTTTTTTGTTCATTGCCATGTATATTTAAAGCCGAAAGAGTATCTCATATTTTAGGCAAATGCATGTTTCATGAAATAAAAAATGATTTCTTTTAATCTTATAAGTTTTTCCTTTTAGTAGCTTATTGAGTTTAGTTTGCCTTAAATTTGATAGCCAATGTTCAACAATCTATGATGTTTATTTACTTTTTTTTAATTAGTGTTTATTTCTTGTAATTATGGTTTTATAAGTATTCTGGTGTGGATTTAATTCTATGAGTACAAAATAGTAGTTAGGTGATGAAATGGATAAAAATGTTGCCCACTAAAAAATTTAATAATGGTTTATCAATAGTTAATAGTAAGTTGCGCATAAAAATAAAAATGATAGGCCCAAAGTTAATAACTAACAGTTGGCCCAATACCAAAACATGCTGGTATTTTCAAATAGGAAAATTTTCGTTCTTATACCATATAGGAAACTATATTACCAAATATGTTCATAGTTTGCATATTACCCTTTATGCTAATAGTATTTCTACAAAATATAGACCATGCATTAAATAAGGAATCATTGTAGCTGTAGGCTTCCTTATTTAGGCGCGCTAAAATTGAGGGATTAAATATTCTTCCAGATCTTCCAAACGCAAATCACGCACATTAATATTCTTCGTCAGTTTCGTTTCAAATTTAGCGTCTCTACATCAAACGCAATTATTCTTCTACAATTGAAAAACGAATTGATTATTCTTCTACAATTCAAAAAAGAATTGATTATTCTTCTACAATTCACAAATCAAAAATGACTAAATCTTCTACAATTCTTTTACATCAAATGCAATTATGTCCAAATTTCAGTAATACAAAGCAAAGGAAAAGAGAGCAGCAATTCCACCATTGACAGACATTAAAAAGTTTTGAAGCTTTGAATTCAAATTTGGATTTTCAAAAATCATTATTTGTTCGGATTGGGTGTTGTTGCAAATAATTGGGAATATGGTTTGGAGTTTATATCTCAATTTTGAGGAGTTTTGGTGAAGATTAGACTTGGGTTTGGCTGAATTTCGGATTAAAACTCGAAGAAGAAGAAGACATATTGCAGAAATTGTAGATAAATTGTAGTTAAATTGTAGAAAAATTATATTTTGTTGTTTATTTATTTTTCTTTTATTCATTTAACTATTGTATGAAAGTTGAACAACATTGTATAAAAAATATATTTAAGTGGTATTATATTGTAGTTGTATATAACTTAGTAGAAATAATATACGAAAATTGTAGATAAGTTGTATAATATATAATTAGTTGTATAAAAATTATTTTTAGTATGTATAAATCAGATACAAAATATACAAAAGACATATTGTATAAATTTTGTATAAAATTTGTATGTAAGTTTTATGTTATTGTAGTTGTATTTCACTGGGTGGAAATAATGTGTGAAAGTTGTAGAAAATTGTAGATAAGTTGTATTCCTCTATAATGGGAGATGTTGGCATATCAAGTAACTTTAGTGTTCCAGACGAACATGCATGAAAATAAAGATAAATTTTGTTATGAATAGTTTGTAGATATTTTGTAGATAATTTGTAGAAATATTAAAATTCTGTATTTTCATATTAATGTTTCAAATGATATTTAGTTTTGTTGTAGATTAAATGTAGAAAACAAGCCATTGTGAGTCTTATTTGACTCATTCCTCACCTTCAACCTATTCTACAAATTCACGCCTCTTTAAATACAATACAACCATACTTGCTTGAATTTAAAGGTATAGCAATATATATAACTTAAAAAACATCTTCTCCTCTACACAAGTTAGCTCCAAAACAGACGAAGTGGAATAACAAGCTCCCATCAAAACTTTTAACACAAAAACACAAAAGCTCAAAAATAAATAAACAACGGCCTACAATTTTTCTGTAATTTTTCTATAATTTATCTACAGTTGCTGCAATATAATGTATGGGTTGGATGTTGTTGAAAATAATCGGGAATATGGTTTGGAGTTTATATCTCAATTTTGAGGGGTTTTGGTGAAGATTAGACTTGGTTTTGACTGAATTTCAGATTGAAACTCGAAGAAGAAGAAGACATATTGCAGAAATTGTAGATAACTTGTAGATAAATTGTAGATTATTTATATTCTGATTGTCGATGCTTTATTTTCTGTTTTCACAAATAAAAAACAGCTAAAACTTCTACAAATCTTCTGAAAAAACGCAATTATGTCAAAAATCCCTATTATGCTACAATTGAATGGGAATTAGGAAATAAAAATTCAATGTACCCAATTTGTAGATATTTTATAGATAAATTATAGATTATTTGTATTCTAATTGTAGATGCTTTATTTTCTGTTTTCACAAATTAAAAATGATTAAAACTTCTACAAAGCTTCTGCAAAAAACGTAATTATGTCGAAAATCTCAATTAAACTACAATCGAATGGGAATTGGGATATTAAAATTTAATATACCCAGTTTGTAGATATTTTGTAGATGAATTGTAGATTATTTGTATTCTGATTGTAGATGTATTATTTTCTGTTTTCACAAATCCAAAACGATTAAAACTTCTACAAAATCTTCTGTAAAAAATGCAATTATGTCGAAAATACCAATTAAGCTACAATTGAATGGGAATTGGGATATTAAAATTCAATGTACCCAATTTGAGAGAGTATATGCTGTAAAGCCTGGAATTATTTAGGAAAAATTTCAATCATCAAAAAATCTAATTATTAAAATATAAGGAAGGAAATGGTTAGTAGTGGCTTGGGAGGAAACACATACTAATGTTTCTAGTTTCCACTCCAACTCAATTATTTTCTTTTTGCCTCTTCCTAGTTGCTTAATATCTAGAACAATTGGTCATCAGTTTGCTCTCTTCTGGACTACTAAAAGTTTTAGTACTTGCAGTAAAGTAATCTCTGAAACCTAACTGTCCCTAATTCACAGACCTTAACTAGACTTGTATACTCTAGTTAAGGTGATCCCTCCATACCTCTCGATAGTGGGGTATATCAAATATATGCATCTTTGATTGATTGTGACTTGTGATTCCACATTGATAATTACATAGGAATATTAACTAATAATCAACCTTTGGAATTAGATTCTACAGAGCCACTAGCAAATAATATGGTGAAGCTGGAAAGATGATGAGACAATCATGGTGTAAATTCTCTTTAATTTACCTTCTTTTAGCCGAACATTAACACATCAGGAATATAATTAACTTTTTCATAGGTGGATTTTGTTTTAAGAACATAAATGAAATTAAAGAACTTGTAAAAGTATATATGTTCGAATTGTAAAGCAACTTTCGTTGTCTAATAGAAATACAAGTTAAAGCAACGATGAAGAGGAAGTCCAAAAGCATGTTAACATTATTGGAGTGAATAATTATATATATAATTAAAAAATGGGTCTCATCTCTATATTTTTTGAAAAGAAGAAGGAATGGAGAAGAGGAAGAAAGGGAAGGGGAAAAATAACGCTGGTCTTAGGAATTAGGGGGAGAGAGAAACGTGGAATATATGGACACCTTTAATTAAGGAGTAAAAAGTCGTCCAATTAATTAGACCCTTAATTAAGTATGGTATATTCTTTTTTGGTAATTTAGTATACTAAGTGTAATTAAGTCAAACTTTAAACATTGAGAGTAATAAAGCTTCTTATGTGATATAGGAATGTAAAAATTCCTTTCAAATAAGTGGGTTAGCCCATCACTAATGTTTCATATCTCTTTTTATATATAATAAAAAGCCCCCCAAGAAAAGATCAGTTTTTCTTTAATCAAAATAACTTTACAACTCTTTTTTTTAAATAATTAATTTAAACGCTAGGCAACTAGTAGGTGTGTTTTAACTTTTTCATTCACCAACCCGCTTGCGTATCGTGATATTAACTTTTAATATTTTAATAATCGCATACTATTTCTACTAGCTTTAATTAATTTGTAAATTATTTCTTTTGCAAAAATCGCGGATTCGCTTGCGTAGCGCGTTACTTAATATTTTAGTGTTTCTTTAAGTGTAGTAATTTTTTTTAAAGTAATAATGTACTAGTAATCCTTGTCATCAATGCAGATTCGCTTGCGTAGCGCTGTTATGATATAATTAATAAACTTCGTCTCGATCACGTATTCGCTTGCGTAGTGTGGTTATGACATCTTATTACTCAAAATTTTCTTTAATTTTTCTAGTAATCAAGAAATAAAAGCAGATAGGTAAAACATGAAAATCATATAAATCACAGTTTGTCCAAAATTAATTCAAGCCAAATTTTAGTCAATAAAGCGACCGTGCTAGAACCACGGGACTCGGGGAATGCTTTACACATTCTCCCTGGTCAACAGAATTCCTTACCCGAACTTTATTTTCGCGGACGGATAAAAATAGAGTCAACCTTCCTTTGACTAGGGATTCAAATAAAAGGTGACTTGAAACACCCAAAAATCAATTCCAAATGGTGACTCTATAAATAAAATAATCCCTACTCAAATTTTTCACTTCAATTGGAAAAACCCTCTAACCCAGAATTCATAATATCATCTTTTTTGGGGATAGAAAAGGGGTGTGACAAGCAGCCATAGAAAAAACAGTTAATGCAATCAAGAAATCTTTTGAGGCCATTTTGAACTTGTTGGTACAAGTGTTGAAGCTTTGATCTTGAATATTTGGGTTTTTTTTTTTTTTTTTTTTTTGTAGAATATATTTATAAGTTTGGATGATTTATTGGGGTTTGATGTATATGGACATGTTTATAATAGGGTGTTAAAATTGGGAAGACAGCCGGCTAATGGCGGCATCTATCTATAATTAAAATCTACCTATAATTAAAAGTAGAAGAAAAAAGCAATCTCATTAAGCCAAATGGCATAATCATAAAATGCCAAGTGGCATTGTTAAGACAAAATAAATTACCCTTCTAAGTAAAAAATATTTTGAATTTTGAATTTTGAATTAATTGGTTACTCTATTTGAATTAATAAATATAAATATAAATATATTATAATTATCTATAAAAATATATCTATCTATATATTTTTAAAAGGAGAGGAAAAAACTCTCTCCTTAAGCCAAGTGACAGCCTAGAAAAAAGTCAAATGGCATAAGTAGTTAATAATTAGTTATTGATTATTGTATTAAATTTAAATATCTATAAAATAATAAATAAAATATTTTATAATAAAAAACAAAAATGAAAAAAAATTATCCATTCAAATTGAGAGTGGTGTCAAGTTGGAGTTTTTAAATTATTCATTAAATTTTAAATAATATTATTCCGAACAATAGGATAAAATTTAAAATTAAAAAAAAATTCAAGCGTAATAAAATATATATCTTATATTATATTATAAAAAAAGTAGTAGACAAAAATATTAAACAAAGTAATATACTAATAAAAGTTTCTATTAACAATGCAATAATACTAAATATTGGATAATATAATAAAAAAATTACATAACAAAAAGGTTATTCAATGACTATACAACTCTCTTTAATTTAATAGATATTTTATTCATTAAAATTCAGATAATATTATTGAGAATAATAAGATAAAATTTCAAAATAAAAAAATATTACAAGAGTAATAATATATATATATATATATATATATTATAAAAAGAAAGTAGTAGACAAAAATAATTTTAAAAAAGTAATATGCTAATAAAATTTCTACCAATAATGCAATTATGTTAAATATTGAATAACATAATAAAGAAAGATGCATAATAACAAAAGTTATTCGATGACTATATAAGCCCTTTAATTTAATGGAGATTTTATTCATTAAAATTTCGATAATATTATTGACAATAACAGAATAAAATATAAAATAAAAAAACTTAATATATATATTCTCTTGTATTGCAAGAAGAAAGCAAGCATACAAACATATAAAACAAAGTAATATGCCAATAAAAATTTATATTCACAATGTAAAAATACTAAACATTGGATAATAGAATAAATAAAAATATAGAACAAAAAAGGAAACTATAGCTTCTCTTTCTCGTCATGACTTCTCTCTGCGCATTTTAGCGTGGAACTACTAAAATACGCCAACAACCATGGGAGGAAGAGACCGACCTAGGAAAACTGTAACTAAGATTCAACTAGCTGAATTCATAGCAACAACGAGTAGAAATGACGGAGAATCAAGCAAATCTACACCAATTCAAGGAGTCTGTGAACCAATTGCGATTACACCAAGGACGGGAGAGATCTCAACAACAAGTGCCAGCAGGAGCTTGAATTTGAGTAAACAAGTTGAAATTCGCCAGAATGAGGTACAAATTTTGAAGGATACAGGTGAAAAAAAGGGAGAAGAAGCACATGCAGAGGTAATTCAAACTGTAAAACAGTCGTTCGCGAAGGAGAAAAGTACTGAGAAGGTAAACGAAGGTAAATCATGAGCAAATTTGGTTGCTGGAAACACTTTTGCTGCTAGAGGAATGGGATTATCGTTTGTGGCACCAATAATTCAAAATGGAGAGAGAATTGTGGAGTTACAAAAAGAAGACATTGAAAAGGAAACAGAGAAGTGGATATCGGCGGTGATTATGTATGTAGTTGGTGATACACCAAGTATAGGAGCAATTGGGAGATTTATTGATGCGCAATGGAACTTTGTTTCAAAGCCAAAGGTGTATTATCATAATGATGGTTTTTTCGCAGTGAAATTCAAAAATGAAGAGGAAAGGAATGAGGTTTTGTTTTCTGGACCATGTACTATACAAAACAGACTAGTAATCACTAAGGCATGGACAACGAACTTTGATGTCAATGAAGAGGTGTTGAAAACTTTGTCGTTGTGGGTGAAACTACCAAATCTACCATAGAACTATTGGGGAATAGAATCCTTGAGTCGTATAGGGAGTGGATTAGGAATACCAGTCTATGCGAATGAATGTACAACAAAGGTGGAAAGGATATCCTATGCTAGGATCCTTATGGAAATGGACATTACTAAACCATTACCAACAAGGATAATAGTTAAGGACCCAAATGGTAGAAGATTTGATCAGCAAGTAGTTTATGATTGGAAGCTATTGTATTGTGGGACGTGCCTACAACTGGGACATAACTGTCAAGCTAAACAAATTCAACAACAGGAGAATAAACAACAAAAGCAGAAACAGGAATGGAAACCAAAGGAGCAGGGGAATCAGGGAAGCACAACTAATAAGGTACAAGAAGTAGCAATCAATACAAAAATAATAACAGATCAGAATACACAGAAAGCAGCAAATGTGGAGAGTGAAGGATGGCAAGAAGCAAAGGGAAAGTCAGCCACTAAGAAAACTCAAGCAGTACCATCAAATGAAGTATCAATGGGTAATGTATTTAATGCTCTTAATGAAACATGTATTACTACAAACAACAATATGATAAGGAAAGAATGTAGAGGACAGTGTAGTTATGGGGGTGATGTACAGGAGAGGATAACAGATAATATAGTCAAACGAAATTAGTCACCTGAAATGTTAGGGGAATAAATAAGGTGTATAAGCAGAAGGAGCTACAAAAGTATATAAAAGATAATAGTATTAGTATTATAGCTATTATAGAACATAGAGTTCAAGAAAAATTCTCAAAGAAAATCATTCAAAAAATTGCTCCTAGATGGGATTGGGGTGCAAATTATGAAAGTGGAGGAAAGGGAAGAGTATGGGTGATGTGGGATCCAAAAGAAGTAAGTTTTAAAATGAAGGAAGCTAAAAGCCAGTATGTTCATGGAGATGTCATTCTACTGGACTCTAGGCAAGAATTTGTCTTCACTGCCATTTATGGCTTACATACAGTGGAGGCGAGGAAATATTTGTGGAGGGACTTAGCAAGGTGGAGTCATAACCAGAGAAAACCATGGCTATGTATGGGAGATTACAATGCTATATTGGCAACATAAGATAGAATTAATGGGAATTTAGTACAAGAGAATGAAGTAAGAGATTTCAAAGATTTCTTAACTGACACTGGTATGGTAGAGATAAGAACTGTGGGCAGGGAGTACACATGGACTAATCCACATGTGTTTAGTAGAATTGATAGGGAAATTATAAATGCAGAATGGATGAACACCATGCCACAAGCAGATGCAGTGATTTATGGACCCGTTATTCTCAGATCATTCTCCTCTTTGCGTTAAAATTGGAAATGATCAGGAGAGCTCAAAACCATTTAGATTCTTTAATTGTTTAGCTGAGCACAAGGACTTCCTAGGGGTTGTAGATGAAGCATGGAACAACACACAAAACACAGGCAGTATGGTCAGTATTTGGAGGAAACTGAAAGATGTTAGAGTTGCAGTAAAGAGGCTGAACACAAAAGAATTCCAAGAAGTTGATGAAAAGGTGAAGAGCACAAGACAAAAATTACAGGAAATACAAATGCATATGAGGAATACAACCACAGTAACACAGATTTTTGAAGAAGAGAAAGAACTGAAACAACAACTAGAGAAATGGAGCAATATAGAGGAAAGTATCTATAAGAAAAAGTCCAGGAATCAGTGGCTGAAGTTAGGTGATTCTAATACAATATTCTTTTTTGCAAGCATGAAAAATAGAGTGAACCAAAATAAGGTCAGAAGCTTGAAGAAGATAGATGGAGAAATAATTTAATCTAAAGAAGAAATTGAGAAAGAAATAATGGGATTCTATAAAGGTTTATTGGGATCAGCAGCTGATAGTATTCCAGCCATACAGCCAGACATCATGAAAGAAGGTAATGTGCTAGACAGGAAGCACAACTGGAACTGATTGAAAGTATTACCGCAGAAGAGGTTCTGAATGCATTGAAAGGAATAGATGATCAGAAGGATCCAGGGTGTAATGGTGTTAATTCAAGGTTCTTTAAGAAGACATAGGCTATCACAGGGCAAGAAATAACAAAGGCAGTAATGCAGTTCTTCAAGAAAGCTGAAATGTACCTGCCTATTAATGTAACAAATGTCACATTGATCCCTAAGGTTCAACACCCATCAACAGTTAAGGATTTCAGGCCTATCTCATGTTGCACAGTATTGTACAAGATTATTTCAAAGATCCTAACTAACAAAGTACAAAGAGTGATGGACCATCTAGTAGACAAGAGTCAATCTGGATTTGTACCTGGAAGAATCATAATAGACAACATTATACTAAGTCATGAACTGGTGAAGGGATATGGGAGGAAGGGAATTTCTCCTAGATGTATGCTGAAACTAGACTTGCAGAAGGCATATGACTCTATAGAATGGGACTACTTAGAGCAGGTGTTGAATAATGTGGGCAGCCAGAGAAGTTTGTAAAGTGAATTATGGTGTGTGTACGCACAGTTTCTTATTCAATTCTCATTAATGGGAAACCAGTGCAACCATTTCAAGAAAGAAGAGGGCTAAGGCAAGGTGATCAATTATCACCTTTTCTGTTTGTACTAGGAATGGAATATCTCACAAGAAGCTTTAAGACTTTGAGGAACAAGCCATATTTCAACTTCCACCCTAGGTGTGACAAGTTAAATATCGTACAGTTGGGATTTGCAGATGACCTACTCCTATTCAGTAGAGGGGATACTATCTCTATTCAAATGGTTTGCAAATGTTTCATGGATTTTTCTAAAGCATCATGACTGAAAGCCAACACAGCAAAGAGCTCCATTTATTTTGGAGGGGTATCACAGGATGTACATGATAGAATTATCAGTGTAACTGGTTTTAGTAAAGGAGAGCTGCCTTTCAAGTCTTGGAGTACCTCTTAGCACTAAGAGGATCCCCTTGATGCAATGCCAACCACTTCTGGAGAAGATTCTAGGAAGGATCACATCATGGACTTCAAAATTTTTATCTTATGCAGGGAGGTTACAATTGATCAAGACAGTCTTGTTTTCTATACAAATCTACTGATCACATATTTTTATTATCCCTAAGAAGATGATAAAAATGATAGAAATAAATTGCAGAATATTCCTATGGACTGGTGGAATAGATACCTCAAAAAAAGCTTTGTTATCATGGGACAAAGTGTGTACCCCAAAGACAGCAGGTGGTTACAATGTAATGAATATGCATATATAGAATAAGGCTGCAATTTGCAAGCTTTTATGGAACCTGTGCAAGAAGAAGGAAAAATTATGGGTTCAATGGATCCATTTATACTATGGGAAGAAGAAGAAAGTGTGGGATATCAATCCAAGAAATGCATCATGGATAGTGCAGAAAATAATCAAGGTAAAAGGATATATGGAAACAGCAGGGTTCAACATGCAAGAAATGACACAATGGAACTACTTCTCTGTCAAGAAGTGGTATAATAGCATGAGAGGGCAGTTTCAAAAAGTATCATGGAGGAGACTAACGTGCAACAATCTAGGGGCTCCAAAGTGGATTTTGTGTTGAACCTAGCAATACAAAATAGGCTACTTACAAGAAACAGACTTCATGCATGGGGGATTACAGAAGAAGTCGAATGTCCTTTATGTAATGAAGCAAAAGAAAGCATAAATCACTTACTGTTCAAATGTCGAATTCCTGGAGGGATATGAAATAAGTTGATGCAATGGCAAGGTATAACAAGAACCTCGATGGAATGGCAAAGGAAGATTCAATGCGCTGAAGGAATAGCAACTGGGAACAATGCAAAAGCTCAAGTGTATAGGCTGACTTTGGCATGTGCTGTGTACCACATATGGAATGAAAGAATTATAAGAGTCTTTCAAAAGCAGCAGAAGAAAGAGGAAGACATAGTGAGACAAATTGTACAAGAAGTAGCATATAGAGGAACAAAAAATAGTAAGGCAGAGAAGATAATAGCTGAAATTTATTATTATCCATAACTGATATAGAAGTTTTGTAGTAGGAGATGTATGAAACTGGGAATGCCCAGTTTAGTTGGATACTGTACATATTTGCTCTTGGTAAATAAAATCATTTAATTACCAAAAAAAAATTATATATATATATAGAACAAAAATGTTATTCAATGACTATGTAAGTCCCTTTAATTTACTAGTGATTTTATTATTGGGTATATCATTGTTTACCCTAAAATTCGGATAATAATTAAACTTGTATTGTGGTTTTAAGGATATGTGATTTCACTCAATATTAATTAATAAACGAGAAGATGAATGAGTGAGTGAATTAAACTATAAAATAAATCAAACCAGTGTATAAGCTAACATTTTTATTGATATTGTAGTAATAGCCACATTTTCAATCCTGTATTGAAAAATAGCTATTGTTGTGGATTTCAATTTTCTTAGATGAAACACAATAATAATACTCTGGAGTTACACCAATGTTGGGTTGCATCTATTAACTAAGGTGGAGCCAGAATTTGAAGCTTCTAAGTTCGAAATTTAAATATTTTTAAATTATTGAGTTCTAAATTAATAATTTTATACATATCAAATAAATTTGTTAAGACAAATATAAAATTTAGACCAAAATTATAAGTTCGGTCGGACACGTAACCCATACACTAGCTCTGCCCCTACCTATAAAATTTGAAACTCTATAACAATTGATATATTTCATTTAAAGAATTGAAAAGTGGCTATTTATAAATTTTAGCCACCCTAAGGCGCATTCATTTTTTTATTTTATTTCTGGGGTACTTAATAATGGAGTAATTGTAAAATTCAGGTATGATCCACATAGATATCATGCATTAATGATGATGTAATTAAAAAAAAGGAACAAATAGATATTTGTCCTTTTTATTTGGTTGCTAGGAGCTTTGGTCCCTTCCCTATGGAGTTTGGCGGGCATTAAAACTTGTAAACAACAAGGCTAAAGAAAAAAAATCCTCTACCCTCATTAATTCAACTCATAAATGGCTAAAATTGGGTCATTAAATAATTATTACAACATAAAACTGCTTAAAAATAGATACAATTAACCGGTATAAAAAGTAAAATTTTTAACCTAGAAAATAAGATAATATAACATGTTAAATACACTGAAAACACGGCTATTTTAATGTGCTAGTCTTAGTTTACGCGCGTTGCACGTGTTTCGTATCTTAAAAAGTAATTTTTGGTAAGAAAATTATATATAATATATATATATATATATATATATATATATATATATATATATATATATACACATAAATATGTATATGTATGTATGTATGTATATATGTATGTATGTATTTGAATTATAAAATAAAGTGTAAGTTTCTGAAATTGATGAATATTGATCATATATAGCTAACTCAATACGGAAAAAACTTTGTTCATACAAATCCTCAATTATTATTCAATATATTGGCCTTAAATTTTATTTTGGGTTTAATTTATCAGTTCAATTTTACAAGTTATTTTGCTTCATTTTAGCTTCAATAAAATACATAGCATTGAAGATGTTAAGAATGTTTCAATTTTCATTTTTCAAAAGCTATTCTCAAGATTATTCGAGAAGATACAAATAAGTTTAATTAGCTATATTTTTTATCATGACTCATTAAAGTTTTTTTCAAATGACATAAATTAAAAATTAAATTGTAGGTATTTTCAATTTATGTCTCTTCAAAGGTTTCATTGTTATCGAGGTAGTGAGGTTTTAGTTACTGAGATATAAAGAAAAAAAGTAATTATAATAGGGAGGACAAATTAGTATGAAGAGTTATTGAATCACTGAGTGTGTATGTACATACTAATTTAGATAGTTTATTTCTTATATATATTTATTTTAAATTCCTAAATATTTGCACTTCCTACATAGTTCAAATAAAAGAGATTTAATAGGAAAAATGTTAATTAATATTAAAATCCTAAATATTAGCAAAATATTTAAATTATATATTCAATTTAAATACTATTTAAGGATAAAAAGGCAATTAGTATTTCTGGTAAATGTTTCGTTCCTTTGTAATATAGATTTAGGCTTGTACTTAAATTTGCTATCAAATAATTATTTTGGTTTAATCGAACATGGATTAATAGTTTTGTGATTGATTTAAAAAAAAATTAAAATGCATATTTAATTGTTTCGCGTTGCTATATATATAATGGTGTATAACCAATATATATAGCTAAAAAAAAAAGTAAACAATTGGGAATCGGGATTTAGTCGGCACACCGGCTGAGAAATAAAATTTAAAAAAAAAAAAAAAGTCCCCGCCGATTTTGGCTGCCGGCTTTCTGGTGTAGGTTGCTAGGGCCGTCAATAGGGAGAGAAGAATTCTCCCTAGTATTTCCTTTTTAGTAATTCAACACATTGATTTCCAAAATTGGGTGACTGAATGATATAATTAGACACCAAAAACTGTACAAAAATCCGCTTTACTTTCTCTGAAAATTAAGATTAAAAAGAAAAAATGAGTCTCACTAGTAAATTTCTTCTTCTTCAGCAGCAGCAGTATCATCCAGGCTTCAAGATTCTGCATCAGAAATCTCTGCCTTGTTTTGACCAACACCCTCTTGTTTCTTTTCCCAAGAAATGGAAATGCTTCCACTCCTCAGGTTTGTTACAAAATAAGAGATTTTATGATTATTTTTTTAGTATCATGTATAATGCTACTGGCCCTTTTCATGAATTAGTCCAATTATACTTGTAAGTAGAAAAAAGAACAAACTTTTATGATCTTTTATCAGTATCTAGTTTATTTCTACTGTCCCTTTTGAAGAATTTAATCCAATTATACTGTAATTAAGAAATTTTTGCTTCCTTTTACTGTTCCTGAGCCGAGTTGAGAGTCTATCGGGAACAACATCTCCTACCTTTTGAAGATAGGGTTAAGGTCCCTCGCCAGACGCCACTTTTGAGATTTCACAGGGTTTGATGTTGTTTTACTTGTAAGTAGAAAAAAAAAGAAGACATTTTTATGATCTTTTTTTCAGTATCAAGTGTATTTCTACTGTCCTTTTTGATGAATTAGTTCAATTTGTACTTGGATTCTTGAAGGATAAGATTGATTTTTAAAAAAAAGAACAGATTTTTATGATCTTTTTTCAGTATCAAGTGTATTTCTACAGTCCATTTTGA
Source organism: Nicotiana knightiana (assembly GCA_005239525.1). Taxonomy (NCBI): domain Eukaryota; kingdom Viridiplantae; phylum Streptophyta; class Magnoliopsida; order Solanales; family Solanaceae; genus Nicotiana; species Nicotiana knightiana. Next base: position 32,671 of record ML419304.1, on the reverse strand, counting down.
TGAATTGGTGTAACTTATACCGGTGTTCTTGAAGGGGTACGATTAAAGGGGTTTTCATCAACTACGCAATCCACATTGGGAAGTAAGTGTTTTTGTATCCAATTGTAGTGTACTTTGCTTAAAGTTTGAATCTTTTTTGCTTCTCAAGTTTAGTTAATAATGAGGTTAATTTCATGTATGGTCACTAAGCTACGGTAAAAGGGGCAGCCCGATGCACGAAACATCCCGTGTTTACGCAGGGTTTGGGGAAGGGCCGCACCCCAAGGGGTAATGATGTTGGCAGCCTACACTGATGCAAGTATCAGTGGCTGATTCCACGGTTCGAACCCATAACCTATAGGTCACAAGGAGGTAACTTTACCATTACTGAGCTACGGTAAAGTCATAAAATTGTATTGGGTAAAATTTAGTTACTTTACTGATACATAGGGTAAAGTTACAAAAAAAATAGTTTTCTGACTTTACTATTATACTGATCATGGAATTAGCTCTTTTTGATCTACTCTTTACTTATAAATGTGATCTTTCTGTATAGGTGGTAATTCAAGACTGTTAATTAGTAGATGTATCTCAGAAAAGTTCTCTGATTCTCTCGGGCCTAGCGACTCTGAGTCACTTGAGGTTTTCCTTTTGAACTTTTCAATCTTTCTACTCAAAGTTCAATTGTATGTTTCTAACTTTGGCTTTATTTGTATGTGGAATGGAGTAATTAGAGACTTGTAATTTATTGGCAAAAACCATTTTTGGTTACGGATCTGAATAACATTGTTTCTTTGAAATCTGAGCTTGATCGGTAATATTCTCTATTTATGTGTGTAAAGTACCAAATATGAGAAGCATTTGATTTAGAAAGCAAAATTTCTTGCTCCTTTAGCCACTTCATTTTCCCTTAAGCTGATGTACTATCTGTTATTACTATAGAAGGTGAAGGTTTGGATTGTTTCAGTACTTCTCTTCTCTAACGCTTCTTTCTCTTGAACCTGTGTCTGAATACCTCACACCTTTGTTCTTAAACCTAATTGCGTGTCCCCATATTTTAGAAAAGGAAACGAAAAACATAATAGGGTAAAGAGGGGTTTAAGTTGTTTTCTTGGATGTTTCGAAGCCCACTTCTGAATTGTGGGATTTGACTATCTTTAACAATAGACTTTGTGCTATTTCAGAATCTGAAACAAAAGGAGAACACCCTTTTGACAATTTTGAAGGGAGCAAACTCTTTTCTGCCCCACGTGGTTCTTGGTAGCACAATTTTGGCTCTTATATATCCACCTTCTTTTACGTGGTTTACCAACAGGTTTGTATATCATTCGATCGTTCTAAATGATTTTGTTCTATCCACAAGTCTCTCATGTTATCTACTTTAAGCCTTGCTGAAAGCAATTGCCTTCCCTGTATTAAAGACAAGGTTGCAGGAAGAAACTTATATAAATTTTGCCTGTTCAAATAATTAACTGCATTCTCGACGAAAAAGAAAATCTTTATAATGCTTGATGAACATCTCATCGGTTGATCATATAATTTGACTTATCCTTATAAATGTATATAGAGACTTCTATGTCTGACCAATTGCCATTAGTTGTAACAAGAAGTGAGGTGGAGACCCGCGTGAGAGCTGAGAGTAATACCATCTTACATGAGAATCATGTTGAAAATTTTCCATGAAAATATCTAATTTTGTACCCATTTAACACCTCTAGAAAAGGACGGAGGTATAGACTTGAATGCTGGAAAAAGTTCATCTTTCAGTATTACACTATTTTGGTCTCTCACATTGTCTAGCTAGGAAAGCTAGAGAGCAGTATTATGAGACGAAAAGTTGCAGAGCGTAAACCACAGAGTCCAAATTGCTTAGTTTTTTTAACCTCATCTTATAAGCTCATAGTTATCATGTCATTTACTGTTTCTAGGTACTATGCTCCTGCATTGGGGTTTTTAATGTTTGCAGTTGGAGTCAACTCAAGTGAAAAGGACTTTCTTGAAGCTTTCAATAAACCAGCTGCAATTTTTGCTGGTTATATTGGTCAATTTGCTGTGAAGCCCCTGCTCGGGTATCTTTTCGGCACACTTGCAATGACCGTATTTGGCCTTCCAACTTCCTTAGGTAAAATCTCTGATTACTTTACCAGGAAAGAAAATAGCATGTACAATGTTGACTAAAGTTCTGTGAGCTGTGTATCAGCTGCAGGGATTATGTTGACCTCATGTGTTAGCGGAGCACAGCTGTCAAATTATGCTACTTTTCTAACTGATCCACAAATGGCCCCTCTTAGTATAGTGATGACATCATTATCAACGGCTACTGCTGTTTTTGTCACCCCTATTTTATCGTTATTGCTTATTGGGAAAAAGTTGCCTGTGGATGTTAAGGGAATGATTTCCAACATACTGCAGATTGTCGTTGCACCTGTTGCTGGTGGACTGCTTCTGAATAGGTAATGATGTTGTGAATACTCATCATGTGTATCCTTCTACAATCCGAACTTCACTCTTATGACTTTTGGTTTCGCTTCAACAGATTCTTTCCGCAGATTTGTAATGCAATTCGGCCGTTGTTGCCTCCACTATCAGTTTTTGTGACTGCTCTATGTGTTGGAGCTCCGCTTGCTATTAACATAGAGTCTCTCGTATCCCCATCTGGAATGTCTGTTTTGGTTCTTGTGATTGCATTTCATTTGTCGGCGTTCATCTTAGGTTATTTACTCTCCGGCATAGCATTCCACAAAGCACCAGACGTCAAACCTGTACAAAGAACGCTGTCATATGAAACAGGTTTGAAAGCTTACCTAATATTATCAACCTTCACTTATTGGATCTTGATTTATGTTGTCATTCTACGTCTCGTTTGCAGGCATGCAGAGCAGCCTTCTTGCCCTTGCTCTTGCAAATAAGTTTTTCCAAGATCCTCTTGTTGGTGTCCCTCCAGCTATATCAGTAAGTACACTATCGATTATATGAACTTCCGTATCTTAGAAGATAAAAAGGAGAGTTGATTTGGTAGTAGTGAAATTATAGTCTTTGGCCTAAGCTCTCTAATCAAAGTTCTAATTACTCAAAATTGCCTCAAAGGATTAGCTTTATATCTTTTCATCTTAATTATGATACAAATACTGATACCAGAGGCGGATATAGGATGTAACTTAATGCCAATGCACCAATTTGTCTCTCGAAACACTGGGTTCGGTTTATGAAAGAGGTGGCTCATTTCTATGATGTTTAGTTTTAGGTTGACGGGGCACCGGTACATCTATTTATGTGATATTAGGATTATCAGATAACAGCAGCTAAACGTCCTTAGTAGATGCAATTAGTAATCTGTTACTAGCTATAACAGGTAAAATGCACTAATAACGTATAAATTCTTTACACTGTCAGCGTATAGAAGTTAAAGTCCTTAGTTTAACTCTTCGCTGCATTAATTATTTGGTGAACATTAATGACAAAAGGTTGAAGCTCGTAGTTTTAACATATGCTCACTTTTCCTTAGCTTGTTGTGAATATTTCTAGTCATTTCTTAGAACATCTCTTTCTTTTTTTCTCTATCGGAAACAGCCTTTCGACCCTCAAGGTAGGGGTAAAGTCTGCGTACACACTACTCTCCCCAGACCCCACTCGTAAGATTATACTGAGTTTGTTGTTGTTGTTGTGTTTCTTAGAACATCTGATTTGTACCCTCTTTGCAGGTTGTGATCATGTCATTAATGGGCTTCTCTCTAGTAATGCTTTGGGCTAAGAAGAAAGAAACTGTTATTGGGTGATATAAGAATGATCTTAAACAGATTATCCACCAAGTTCGAACCGTGCACCAGCTGACCTTAGGGGATTTCTCGGTTATCAGAAAAAAAGAGAAAAAAGAGGAGATCTTGAAAAAATCTCCGTCGTGGAAGTTCTTATAGTGTCAAGAACCTTAGGAGTCGTTTGGTAGGATGCATTAGGTAAACCAATACATGTATTAGCTTTGTGTATTAGTAATACTTTGTTTGGTACACTTTTTGAACTTATGCATTAGTTATACATCCCATGTGGTATTATCCTATGCATAACTAATGCATAAGAAATCATGGTATTAACAATGCAATGGCCTTTAATGCATGCATTAACTTAGTTAAAGACAAAAATATCCTTCAAAATTTATACTTGATTAAAATATTCCATTACAAGTTTGAAATAATCCAAGAAAGTGAGAAATAAAATTATATCCCTCGTAAATAAATAAATGCTTAACATTTTTTTTTTGTGAATAAATATTAAGTTCTATACTACAATATAGGTAGACAAATCAAATAATTTTTTTAAAACTTTTTCATATAAAATAAGTTCTCAACATATGTTTCTTTTAAAAAGTTAGAGTGATGGATTGGTTTTGAGGGCAATTTTGTAAACAAACAATTATTTTAGAAACTGTGCAATGTTTTAATACATCAAACCAAATAATGGATAAGAAATATGTCGGCATAACTAATACCGGTATTACTAATTCCTATTCAGCATTATTCTTATGTACCTTACCAAACGACCCCTAATTTTTCAAGAAATGTGCTGCCCAAAAGGCTCTTTGTTGAAGCTTTCAATTGCCTTTATATTACTTTTTGGACAAATGCCCTGTGTTATTAAGGGATTCATAAGCATACTGAGCTCACATTCATAGAAGTTTTAAGCTTCAAATTTGTGGTATCGTGATTCCGATAGGGGTAAGGTTTGCTTACACACTATTCTTCACAGACTCGACTTATGAGATTATACTAGATTTTATTGTTGTTGTTGATTCAAATTGTGACATCTTTATCATTTGACTGTCCCTTAATATAGCGGTTTGTCGAGCATTTGACAAATTCACACCATCCATTTTATATAGGATTTTTTCCTCGTATACACGAACAATCTAACACGTAGAAGTTCCTTTTCCTCTTTCCCTTCTTAGTATTGTAGGCTTTCCGTTAATAGAGACATTTGGGGATTCCCAGGTTTTATCTTCCTTGTATGACACAATGTCTTCTACTTTTGTATAGTTAACCGGACTCTCTGGTGCTTAAATTCTTATTTTGTAATTCAAATATAATTTTTAATTTACGTATGTGATTTTTAAAAAAATTACTTATAAAAAACGGTATACATGCAACACGCGCCTATGTTAAAACTAGTAGATTCTTCTTACACACAAATTGTATGACACGATCTCCTCTAGTTTTGTCTGGTTAACCAGACTGTCTCGTGCGTAAATTTTTACTAGACTGTCTTGTGCGTAAATTCTTATTTTATAACTCATATATAACTTTTAATATAATATTTATGTGACTTAAAAAAAAAAAGCTATTACTTATCGAAAAAATTACATGTGCAACAGGTGTACGTTAAAACTAGTCACATAATCGTTTAATAGATGATAAAGGAATTGGGTAGCTTTGTTAGGCCAAATTTAAATCAATATACCTAATTACAATTTACGTGGTCCAAAAATACTGCAAACTGCATTTATGTTTTTTTAAATTTTTAAATTTTTGGTCGACTACTCGTCCATTTTTAAATTTTTTTTTTTTTAAATGCTTACTCATAAGTGATAAAGGACCTTTTTGTCATTTTATCTCTTATCTAAAACATCTTTACTCAAAATCCAACACTTGCACTTTAGTAGTCCTCAAACAAACAACAATGGCAGTTGCAACCTCATTATCTCTCTCAAAACTACATTTTTTTCCAAAACAAAAACAAACCCAATTGACCTTAACAACTAAAGCTCCAAACTTTCTCTTCTTTTCAAGAAAAAGAGTCCAATTCCCAGCACCCATTATCAGTATTCCATCTCAGAACTTGAAATATAATGCTGCCATTGTTGTGGGTGTCACTGGACTTGCTTTTACAGTGTTAAATGTGGGACCTGCCTCTGGTTCTGAATTAGCTTTAATGGTTCCTTCATTCCAATTTAATGAACCCTCAAATGCTCTCTCATTACACACTTGGGCTAGTCATGTTTCTAGTGTTGTTGAGTGGTAATTTCTCTTTTTTCATTTTATGTGATTACATTTATCTTTCTGGCCCTATTTGTGGATATTGCTCGTTTTTTTTTACTGTTTTTTTCATCTTTCTTGAGCCGGGGGTCTTTCGGAAATAAACTCTGTGTCTTCACTGCGTTGTTGTTGTTGATATTTGTCTGAAAAGGAGTTTATGATTTTAAATTTGATCAATATATTACTAGAGGCGGATCAGGATTTGAACTTTATGCGTTCGAGATTCTTTCACCCTTCATTTAATTTATTGGTCCGAAATCTATTATTTTTACTAATTTAGCAAGTATTTAAACGGAAGGAAAGCTTTGGCATAACTGGTAAAGTTATTGTCATGTGACCAGTAGGTCACGAGTTCTAGCTGTGAAAACAGCCTTGTAAAAATGCATGGTAAGGCTGTGTAGCTTAGTGTATCGGGTTGCCCTTTTAATAAGTATTTAAACGCATGTACAAGGTTTGATCTAAAGCTATTGGCTTCAGAATACTCTATGACATATGCTATGGATTCACCCCTAATTAATATTATAGATAAAATGTCCAAATTTACCCGTCCACTATTTGAAATATCTTAATTTTAACCTCCATTATGCTTTGGGGTCTGAAAATACTTGGAGAAAATTGTTTAAATTTACTCCTCTGCTTCCGACCGTATTTATAATTATTCTCCGTTAGACTTAGCTCTGTTAGGGTCAAGGGCAAGTACAAGATAGTTTGCCAATGAGGTATGAATGATCTCAAAATAACGGAGGATAAAATTAAGAAAATTAAGATATTTGTATAAAAGAGGGATTTTTCTACAGTAAAATATTGCATCGAATAGGTCTCCATGTGACTTATAGGTCACGGGTTCGAGCTGTGGAATAAGCTACTAATACTTGCATTAGCGTAGGCTGCCTACATCACACCCCCTTGAGGTGCGGTCCTTCCCCGTACCTTGGATAAACACGGAATGCTTCATGTACCGGGCTGCCCTTTTAAAATATTACATCTTATATTAATTTGAATAATATAATGAATTTGAATTTTTGAACATAGCGGAAATTGGGATATGAGGAGTATTGGGCAATGCACTTCATCGCAATATGGGGTTGGCGAGTTGATCAGTTCATATGTTCTTTTTTCTTTTGTGTTAAATGAAATGACTGATTATTTACTTTGTACAAAAGGGTAACTGCTATGGCTCTGGTTTGGCAATACGGTGAGAAGTCAGGTTATGAATCTTGGAAGGGACTCTCCTGGGCTATGGTAAGTAATCTTGCTCATACTTTTTTGTTTAATTTGCTCGAGTTCTGTTCTTTATGCCTACAGTATTGAATCTGCTTTATGTCGACGAGCTTCACATTAACTGTATATATACTTTTTGAAAACGACTTATCTCAACGCGTGGAAAATTTCAGTTTGATTGATGATATTGCTATATTGTCCCTTCTCAATCTTTGTTTGAACTGTTGTTAAATGAGATGGCAGTTTAGTAGTTTGATGTCATAAATAGGCAGTTGAACTCAAAGAACTCCAGAAAGAACAATCTTTGAAATATTTTTGTTGCTCAAAAGACATGAACTTTCCATGCTATATAATATAGAACTTGAAAAAATAAGTTGGATATATTCATATTTAAACTCAGTAGAGTGAGTCAGATCTGAATTACATGCAAATCTTTGCGACATTGTACACTCATCGCTGTAATATAAGAGTTGCAGAACATCTAATCAGTGCCAATATGTGGTGCAATAGAAATGGCTGTTATGCTTAAATAGTGTTCTTCTGGAAATACAGAACCCTTAAAAACGGCTGCCTAGTTGCACTAAGCTCCCGCTATCTGCAGGGTCCCCGGAAAGACCGGGCCACAAGAGTCTATTGTACGCAGCCTTAGCCTTACCCTGCATTCCTGTAAGAGGCTGTTTCCACGGCTCAAACTCGTGACCTCCTGGTCATATGGCAGCAACTTTATCAGTTACGTCAAAACAGAACTGTCTTTCCTGTTAATTATAAAAAATTGTGTTCTCTTATGTATATTTATAGGTAAACTCTTTTCTCTTGTTATAGTATGACCGCATTAAGATGCTTTAGGCCTTTAAACTTCTTTTCTTTTAATATTCTCTTTGTGGATTGTGGTTGAGTTTACGCAATTAGCCGATCAACATTTTATTACCACAGAGTAATAAACACAAACAATAAGAGGCTGAAATGAATATGTTTAATGTCACCCCTTATTGCAGCCAAATTATCATCCTTTGATGATTCCGATTATCTCCCACCAATCCATTTCCTCAATTCCACCGATCCCAAACCTTGCGGAGGATAGTAATGTTCTGATTGATTCATGGATGACTCTTTGAGGGAGAAGTACGGATGTTTATGAAGTCTTTTTTTCTTTATTTTATTATTATTTCCAATATTATCATCAGCCAAAAGCAACAATAACAACTATTCCTTAATTCCAAACAGGTCTTTCAACCAAGATACAGAATTTTAACTTGTGGATTATGGCCGACCTTAGTGACATAGCTCTCCATCCGTGAAATGCTTCATAGGGAGCTGTGGCAGAAAACATGTACATGTGATTCATATAGTTGGCAGCAATCCATGGAGTTTATAACTTCTTGCACTTTAGGTTTCCTTTTTCATTTTCTTACCTTCCCCATAAACATGGGCAATATATTTCAAATGTCTAAACTTTGTTGATTTTTATTATTGAGTTTCTTTTTAATATTATGTAGTCAATGACAAGAAAAACAAAAAACAAAAAAGGTCATTCAAGAAGAGAGTTTTTTGAGTTGTCAAAATATATCTTTTCTTAACAAAGTGATATTTTTTAGTTTGATTAGTCATGCTGAGTTATCACTTCATGTTTCTCTTCGATCATTTGGCATTTATCTCAGTATTCCGTTCTCCCATCTCAGTATCTTCGTTCTTCGTTTTTGCACAGTTGTTGGCTCGTAAATGATATTTACGAGTTAGGAATAGGCTTTAAATTTATAATTATATATATATATATAAAGCTTATTTTCACGATTACTCTTATTTTATTTTGGCATGATGATAATGAGTTGAGCTTAAAGAAAGAAGTGCGGATTAATATTACCAACCCAACTTTGCTTGGGACTGAGGCCTTGTTGTTGTTGTTGTTAGCTCGTAAATGATGTTTCTATTTAATTGGTAAATTGGTCGCGCTGAATTATCACTTCATGATTCTCGTTGATCATTTTGCACTTATCTCCATTTCTTTTTCCCCATCCTTGCGTCTTGTTGGCTCATAAGTGACTTCATTACGACTTTTTAATTTAGGTGCCCCTGCTCGGAGGAGCACTCTGCGCCTGCACTTGGCATTTCTTTTATAATTCGGAGTCTCTTGAGGTAAGTAGATGTAATTCTTTTCCTAGAACGAAAATTACAAACTTCTATTGGAATAATGATTGCAGTGACATTCAGCCGAGTATATAATATGACAGTTTGACTATCCTAATATGCAGCCTGGTTTAGATATAAGCCCCTTCTTATAGGCTGGTTCAGTTAAACTCATAGCTTCTACACTGGGCATCTCCTTATAGGCTGTCGATAATAATTAGACTTAAAATCTTGGGTAAAGCGGAACATTTTTTCTGTTATGGAGATATCACTTACGTTTCGTGCATGAATTTTCAGGTAATAGTGGCTCTCCAAGCAGCTTTGACAGTAATTGGTAACGCCACAATGTGCTTTGCAGCATTCCGGATATACAGATTATCACAGAAGCAGTCAAAAGAGCTGTGAGCGTATAGTCGAGTGTACTTTCTCCAGTCTCTTCATCGGATCAAGTCCTTGCGTCTAACTGGTAACTTGTGCTGTTTACCTCTTATGCATCGTAGTGCTTAGGTAAACTATCCCTGAATTGTTTTCACTAGAAACAGTAATAGGAAGAGGAAAATATGGCGCGTACTGAGACTACACGATGTGTAGAATGAGATGAAGTGGTGGGTTCATAGGAAGAAATAAGAAGTTTTCAGCAAGCTGATATCTTTGTGGACTGAGCTCTATCTCGGGAAGAAATCAGAAGCGGATCCAGGATTTAAATTTGATTGGTTCGTCCTTTAAGGGTCTTAGACTGAACTTATGTGTACTTCACAATTAGCTTTGACAGATTTAAATCACATTTATTTTTTAAACTGTAAACATATTCGAGACAATAGCCCTGACTTTTAACACCAAACGCGCGGTGAAATGGTTGAGATTTCTTCTTGAGTTCGAGAACTAAGAATGAAGAGTTTCTTAACGTGAAGGATTTTACTCCCTAAATACGGAACTAGTATATATACATAAACTGGAACAGATTGAGTATATTAAAATTTAATTCCGACTTGTTTGGAACTGAGACGTAATATTGTATATGTAAAATATCTTTTACACTGTGTCAATAGAGATAAGTTAAACTGTCTATAAACATAGTGGTTTACAAAGATCATAAGCAGCATATATAGTTTGAATGAGACATATAGTAGACACATGGTAAATATTATTTCCCATCCATTTTTTCTCAATAATATACTCCCTCCATTTCATTTTATGTGAACATTTGACAGTTTAAGAAAAAAGAGAAGACTTTTGAACTTGTGGTGTAAAATGAGACACATATATTTTGTGTGGCTATAAATCATTGCATAAAGATAAATTGTTTCCAAATAAGGAAAGGGATCATTCTTTTTGGCACGGACTTAAAAGGAAATAGATTCACATAAATTGAAACGGAGGGAGTAACAATTATTATTAGCTGAACTTTTGTGAGAAAGACAGAGAAACAAAGAACATAAGCTAGAAAAGCTACAATAAATGAAGCAAGGGTTTTCTTCATATAGTTATAGAGGCGGAACCAGGAACTGAGGTTGATGAATTCTAAACTTGATATCAAACTCATAGCTCGTCTTAGTTATAGAGTTTTAAGCAAAATCTATTGGTTCGTCCTAACCAGTAGCTAATGCTCTAGCTCCGCCACTGATTCTTCATTGACATGGTTGTTTATGAAGAAGAAGCAGATTAAGGGTGGCGGAAACTCGATCCAGCTGAGAAAATTTCCTCTGAATTTCAGACATTAAAGCAAGGTTTTCTTGGTGAAGGAGGTTGGCTTTCTTCCTTAATTTCTCATTTTCTTCTAATATGCTCATGTTCTCCATGTACAGCTTCAAGTTTCTCAACTCCATATCCTTCTCTGCTGCCTTTTCCTCACTTTTCTTCCTCCTAAAAAACCCAAAATACTTTTGATCATGTTATACATAAAGAGTTTAACTAATAAAGGGGCAGCCCAATGCACAAACTATCCCGCGTTTACGCAGCGCCCTCACTCCAAAAGGCGTGATGTAGACGGTCTACCCTGCAATCTGGGTCACTTAAATAACTTTTAGAGTTTTAATTTTATGTACTGATGGTGCAAAAATAATATTCAAACAATCTGGTCATTTATAAGGTAATTACAAATGAATCTCTGTAATAATCATTAATTGGTAACATAATAAAATGGTAGCCAGCTAACCTGCTATCATAGTATGAAATTATGTTGATAGTATATATTTTTTTATATTGTCAGTAGATATAACTTAAATTTGAACTTTTATAGCAAGCATGAACTGATAACATGCACAACACGGTAAATTATTAAATTACAATGATACTGTAAAATTTCTTTACGTTGTTAGTGTCTCTATACGATATACGCATAGAGAAAGCAACAAGAAAGTCACACCTCAGAAGCAGTGGCGGAACTAGGTGGGCGGAATGGGGTTCAACCGAACCCTCTTAGCCGAAAATTACATTGTGTAAATATAAGGTCAAATTTTTTTCATGTAAATATGTTAGATATTGAATTCTCTTAGCTTCGTCGCGTGTTTACCTTATTTTAATTTTGAACCTTCTTGGTGAAAATTCTGCTTCCGCCACGGCTCAAAAGAAAGTAATAGTATAAACTGTGTAAAGTTACCTATGAACTTGGATTCTGGAGCGCTTTGGTTTTTGTTTCTGGCCAAAATGTGCTGCACTCAATTCTGAAGAACTGATGCACATTTCTCTCTCTGTGTGGTTTTCTTATATATAATTCTCTTTTTTTTTTTTTTAGTTAATTGAGAGAAGAGTAAGAAGGAGAAGTTTCGAATAAAGAAATGAAATGAAGATTTGAGAGAAATGTGAAGGTAATGAGATCCTATAAATAGGTGGACCTTGTTGTTATTTAGTGTGTATAAGTATTAATTCATGCGCTAGAAAGATGAGATGATCGTACAGTTTCAAGATAATATTAGAGTAAACAATGGAAGCGGACTTATAATTTAAACTTTATGAATTCGAATTCTGAGAATTTTTAGCCTGAACGTATAATTCATTTTTCAAATTAGGAGTGCTAATATTTTAATATTTGTTTCTATGATGCATCCTCATCTGAATAGAGGTCATCGGTTCAGGTCTTACCGTCCCTTATTATTAAAAAGAATCTTTACGTACTTGATTTACGAAATATGATGTTATTGATCACGTAATTAAATAGTAAATAAAAGTGTAATCTCTTTAATTATTTAAATTTTTTAAATAAGATGGTTATATAATTTAACAGAAAGTAATTTATGAGAGAGAAAGATAAAAAGAAAGAGAGAGGGGGCTATTATTTTCAAGTATGGTAATCATGACAAGGGGACTCTTGATTCTCCATATATTTCCGTGAAGAAAATGAGTTATTATTACTTTTAACCAGCGTCAGAAACTATTTATATTTAATAGTCAAAAAAGTATATAAAATTTATATAATTTTTATATATAATAAACAATATACAAAAATTAAAAAAAATTATAAACAATATACAAAAATAATATAATATACAAAAAATATATAAATTTTATATATTTTTTTGACTATTATTTTTACACCGGCTATACAACGTCATTTTGCCTGGAAAAAGGAAATGTCTCTATGCTTTACAAGTTACTAACTTAGTATTATTCTAATCTATAATCTTCTCTTTTGCTTACATCAATTTTAGGAGTTTGGAGAAAATTTATGAAAGGTGGAGGACAAAACCATATGTTACTCTAGCAATACTTGCACCCCCC
>ML419304.1:8280-19445 GCA_005239525.1 Nicotiana knightiana | reverse complement strand
GGGGGGGGGGGGGGGGGTTAATGGTAGAGGAAGGGGTGCGTGAGTGGTGCAGAAAAACAAAAAGACAGAAAATTTAAAGTAAAAAAAGTGAAATTTAAGCAACTAAGTAAATTTCTAGATAAGTTGGGTTGAGATCCCTTTGTTTTGGGTGAGTTTCATGGGTTGTATTTGAGGTGCTTAATGGGGTAAAAATTACACGGGGCGCCCTATTTAGGCGCCCCTTTTTAACATGTAGCCGCTTTGTTTTTATGTTTGCACCCGTACCCGTTTTTTGGTTAGAAGTCTTTCGAAAAGACAAATTTACCCTTTTTATTACAAGACTACTTTCTCTTCAAGTAAACCTCATTCCTCTACTTTGCAAATACTCTCTTTCTCTCTCTCCCGTTCTTCGCTTTTACGATCGTCATTATTTTTTGATTTTTCAACTGTTTGTTCGCCAACAATATTACGTATAATCACAGTTACATTGCAGTACCTTTACACTTTAATTTCTGAGTATTATTTTTTTTGTGATAGTCATGTTCTATAGGGTTTTGTTTGTTTTTTTGTGATATTCATGTTTGATAGGTTGTTAAGGGTTAGTTCTATAGTGATTTTTTGTCATGTATACCTTAATTTTATGGAGCTGATATTTTTTTGTTTTTTTGTTTTTAATTATTAGTGTTAAATTTGTGCTTTGTTGAGTTTTTTTGTTTTGTAACTGGTTAACTTCAACGTTTTAGCATGTGATGTTTTGTTTTGTAGCTGATGTTTGGGAGCTTAAGTTTTTTTGTTTTGTTTTGGTGATATGCTGAAGTTTTTGAACGTGTGTGTCTGTTTTAAATGAACATTTCTATAAATTCTTTAGCTAGGGAGCTGAAGTTTTGTTTGTGTTTTTTGTTATATTTTTTTGAAAGTTGGAGCTGAATTTTGTTTTTGTTTAATTATTGGTGTTGTATTTTTATGAAAGTGGGAGCTGAAGTTTTGTGTTTTGTAACAGGTGAACTTCAGCTTGTTTTTGTTTTTGAGCTGAAGTTTGTGCTTTGTTTTGGTGAAACTTCAGCATATAGGGAGCTGAAGTTTTGTTTGTGTTTTTTGTTATAGTTTTTTGAAAGTTGGAGCTGAATTTTGTTTTTGTTTAATTATTGGTGTTGTATTTTTATGAAAGTGGGAGCTGAAGTTTTGTTTGTGTTTTTTGTTATAGTTTTTTGAAAGTTGGAGCTGAATTTTGTTTTTGTTTAATTATTGGTGTTGTATTTTTATGAAAGTGGGAGCTGAAGTTTTTGTTTTGTTTTTGGTGACCCTTCAACATATTGGGAGCTGAAGCTTTTTGTTTTATATTTGTTGAGTTTGTCTTCTTTGAGCTGATGTTTTTAATTGATATCTTTTACTTTCTTTCAACAAATGGCTTCTACAAATCCTACAGCACCTTCAAAANTTAACTGATATCTTTTACTTTCTTTCAACAGATGGCTTCTACAAATCCTACAACACCTTCAAATCCTCCAGCAGCTAAAGCATCTAAAAACCGTACACAATCAAAAGGTCCTTCAGTCCGTATTGTTCCTCCTACAAGAGCAGGGGAAAGATATTTTGAGTTTCGAGATTGGTTTAACTGTCGTGCTTACTGGAAAGGTAACCACGATTTGAAGAGTTTAATCAAAACTTTCTTGGCTCCTGCACAAGAAGATAAGCTAACTAATGGTACTTTTCGGTATATTTTGGCTATGGAGAACTTCAAATGCAGCATGAAGTTGGTTCATTGCTTGTGTCTTTCTCGAATATTCACCAATGATCGAGACTCCATGAGTTTCAAGATTTTTGGACATAATGTATCGTTCACCCTTGAAGACTTTCACATTATGTGCAGTTTGAGGATCACCACACATAATGTTGAAAAACCATCTAAACGGGAGAGCACAATTTTGAAACGATATTTTGGTAAGTCTAAGGGTATGATCTTGAAGGACATTCGAGATTTTATGTCCCGTAATGAAATTCAGAAGGATGATGCAAATTTCAAACATGTATGTGAGAGTGATGAAGATTCTGTTAAACTTATGGAAATTCTTGTTGTGGAGTCTGTTTTATTTGGTAAAAAGAATGAATCAACGGTGCTAGAAGATTATGCAGCGATTGTCGAAGATGATAATACTTGTGCTGATTATCCTTGGGGTAATGTGTCTTATGAGAAGCTCATTACGTCAATGAAACATGCATTGGATAACCAATCCAACGAACATTCAACTGAGTATACTGTTGGTGGATTTCCATATCCATTGTGTGTTTGGTTCTATGAGAGTTTCCCCGATCTTCGGAAGAGGTATATTAAAGACAGTGAGTACATTGATTCTCCTCAGGTTCCCAGAATGTTACGTTATGTATGTGCGAGAGAGCCTAAATATAAAGAACTTGAGAAATATTTCAGTAATCATTCTGTAAGTAAATGTTTTTTTTATTTTTTGTAGTTTTGTTAATATGTTGATGTATTACTTTTATTTTATTTTCATAATGTACTTTTTTAGTATTAAACAGGAATATCAAAAATTTAAGGTATTGGATATAATTCCTACAGAAGAGGAATTGAATTCAATGCCTTTGATTGGACAATTTTCATGCAGATGGATTCGTTCAAGGGTAGTTAATGCGGTTCCTTCAACTGGTGAATCACCACGTAGTCGGAGTCGATCAAAAGAAACCCGTCGAACTTCAACTGCTGAATCACCTCATATCCAGAGTCGTTTTAACCGTTCTACAACGGCGTTTGACAATGAATTAATCAATACAATATGTTCTATAAGTTTTGTGCTGAATTTTTCTTTTTATTTTTGTGTGTTTTTTGTAAAACTACAGCATGTTTTAAGCTGATGTTTTGTTCTGTTTGTGCAAAACTTCAGCATTCTAGTATCTGAAGTTTTGTTCTGTTTTTCCTGAACTTCAGCATTCTAGTAGCTTAAATTTTTGTTCTTTTTGTGATGAACTTTAGCATTCTAGTAGCTAAAGTTTTGTTCTGTTTTTCCTTAACTTCAGCATTCTAGTAGCTGAAGTTTTGTTCTGTTTTTCTTGAACTTCAGCACTCTAGTAGCTGAAGTTTTGTTTTGTTTTTCCTGAACTTCAGCATTCTAGTAGCTGAAGTTTTGTTCTGTTTTTCTTGAACATCAGCATTCTAGTAGCTGAAGTTTTTATTCTCTTTGTAATGAACTCAGCATTCTAGTAGCTTAAGTTTTTGTTCTTTTTGTGATGAACTTCAGCATTCTAGTAGCTGAAGTTTTGTTCTGTTTTTCCTGAACTTCAGCTTTCTAGTAGCTGAAGTTTTGTTATGTTTTTCTTGAACTTCAGCACTCTAGTAGTTGAAGTTTTGTTTTGTTTTTCCTGAACTTCAGCATTCTAGTAGCTGAAGTTTTGTTCTATTTTTCTTGAACTTCAGCATTCTAGTAGCTGAGTTTTGTTTTTTGTTTTTCTTTTGCTGAACTTCAGCATGTGAAGTTTTTGCTCTCTTTGTGATGAACTTCAGTATTCTAGTATCTGAAGTTCTATTCTGTTTTTCCTGAACTCAGCATTATAGTAGCTGAAGTTTTTGTTCTCTTTGTAATGAACTTCAGCATGCTAGTAGATGAAGTTTTGTTCTGTTTTTCCCGAACTTCAGTATAGTAGTAGCTTAAGTTTTGTTTCTCTTTGTGATGAACTTCAACATTCTTTTGTACCTGAAGTTTTGTTTTGAGTCTCTATACTAGAGGGTAACGAGTGAGGTTAAAAGGCATGCAGAAGCAGAAAGAAAAATAATTGCGAAAGAAGTTGTTGCTCAGTTTAAAGAGGATGAGCGATCTGCTATTGTTGATGAAGTTTTTGGAAAAGTCAAGGTTAGCTAATTTATAGAGAAGTCTTTTTTTTCTGTGCTAATGTTATTTAGATTAATCATTGTTAGTAATTTTTTTCTAGGAATAGTTTGATGAGAAGTTTTAAGAGTTATTCAAGATTGTCGACAAATCAACTGGAACATACGATGGCTCCATTATGAAGTCTCGATAATATGATAGGATGAATTACTCATTTGAGAATCTATCGGATATTAATGTTGCTCATGATGAAGCGCATGAAAATGTTACTCCTGTGAGAGTGGATGTTGAAGGAGATCAACGTGTTGAACAACAATTTAACAATGAACATTCCAGTGTTGATCGAACGAGCAAAGATGTAGTTGATGAACATTTATCAACTGTGAATGTTGGAAGCAAGAAAGGTGTAGATGATCAAGTTGTTGATTATGAAGTAGATGCACCAAGTTGTGCTTTGGGCAGTGATCTTGCAAAAGACAATTTGATTGGTAATAGAGATCATGCACCTGTTGGTACTGAAGAACGGACATCTAGTGATGAGTGTACCAATATTGAGAGAGGTAATCCGTTTGCAGACGCAATTGCTATTTGCGTTGAAATCGCTTTGCTAGGTGAAGCGACACAGGAAATTCATAGTACTGGTATAAAATTTTTCTATATATATATATATATGTGTGTCATTTATCTGTCCCCCCTCTTTATGAACATGCAGTGGAAGTCAATACAACTGGAAAATTCTCTGATGATGCTGAATTTAATGAAGATAGAGTTGATAAAATTCTTTCAGAGAATACTCAAATGCTCCTTGATGTTGCTGCACAATTGGATGAACCTGGAGCTGCTGATATCGACAAAAGTGTGCAGGAAATCACAGTCCAAGGCAAATGTCAAGGTATTCTATAGATCATGAATTTATTAAATTTGATCCAAGTATATTTTTTACATTTTGAACTTTAAATACTTTATTTTTTTTTGTATGTTTTTTGATTATTATTTAGAAGGATTGGATGCAGCTTCAAAAGAAATTGGTGAGATTCTTCGGCTATATGAAAAAGGAAAAATACATCTATTAACCTGTTGGCTCACAAACAGGTGTGAATTGTGTTTGTATTATTTTATAAAATTTAGTCAGTATTATTTAAATTATTTTTTTTTTGCATGAAGATATAGGCATATTTAACCCTAATGGAAGTGGATCCGTTGGAATTCAAACACCATCTGGTGCACTTAGACCAGGTAGTTATTTTTTGCAATTCGACCAGTAATGTCGTACGGTGGAAAGACAATGTCATTGAAGGGCATAATCTAATATAGGGCTGCTCACTTGCGTAAAGACATTGAATTAGTTCTCAGCGATTACAAGTTGTTTTGTTTTGCCTAATGTGTGTTTTGTATCAGTTGTATTTATGTATATATTTTCCTTGCTTTTGCAGATATCATCTGATGCATCACAACTTCTTCCAAATCCTAAAAGAAGGAAGATTTCCATGTCTCCTAATGTTATGAGGGACACCCGTGATATTCCCAACTTCAACATATGTTCATTTTCAAAGGGTAGTACAGAAGGGACTATGGAATTTCCCCCTTCTGCTGAACAACAACAGTTAGCTGTGACGGAACAACAGGGAGTTGGTGAAATAGGTANAATCTCCTTATGTTGTTCCTAAACAAAAGCAAAGGGGGCAAGATTGGAAAGAAGGAAAGACTGCACGAAGGTGTCCCTTCCATTATGTTAGTCGAGACAGTGGAATTATTGGAAGATTTAATGACTGGTTGAAGAAAGATGATAGAGAATATAATTTCAATCCATTCAGATTAGATAGAATGCCCATTCCAAAGTCGTTCTTTACCGAGCTTGTGGATCCTAACTCTGATCTTTCGGATGAAGTAAGTTATTAAGTTTGTTTTTTGATTTAGTTTTCAACTGTATTTCTCAAAATCTCAGGTTATTTTTATAGTATAGAAAGCATGACATAACTTCAGCTTATTTTTATAGTATAGAAAGCAGGACATAACTTAAGCATATTTTTAGTGATGAAGTTTAGCAACTAAAACTAAAACTTCAGCTTGTTTATGCTGATGTTTTAGAAAATGAACTAAACAACTTCAACATTAATGCTGAAGTTTTGACATGCAGTCTCTATTTTTTTTTTCTAAACTTTTTAAATCAAATATGCTGCAGCTNTAAATCAAACATGCTGCAGCTTTTTTAGATTATTTCCTAAAACTTAAAACTCAATATGCTTAAGTTTTTGTCATGCAGTTTGTAGTTTCTAGTTGTAATGCATTTTTTCAAAATTTCATACTTATATGCTGAATTCATACTTATAATTTTCTTTTGTTGTTGTTCTATTGCAGCATATTGAAGTGGGCATATATTTCTTGCGAAAAAAATATTGCCATCACCTTCCAAGTTATTCAAAATCAAGATGTGCAATAACAAATTTACTTTTTGATCAGTATATGACTAAGCTAGGTACTGTTCATCCTACAGCTGACGAAAAGAAAAAAATTTTAAAAATGAGGGAAAAGTCAAAAAGTAAATCAAAGAGAAAGAGGACATCTAAAGAAGAAGAGGAAGTGGTGTTTCAGGAACTTACAGAGTATACTTGGATTAATGATCAATCAACTGGTGAAATAGTGGCCAACTACGTAAGAGGTACTGACCTCTCATGTGGTATCTTATGGGCATGTGCTGATAAAGTATTTTTTCCATTTCGACTTCCGCCAACAGGGAAGCAGACATCAACACACTACTTTTTTGGAATTCTGAGCTTTAAAAAAAAACTTATATATGTGTATGATTCCTTACAAAATCTACCATATGAAAGTGCGTTTAAACATGTCGAAATTTATGCCGGGTTGATCCCACACTGTCTCAAATACGTGGACTTTGCATCACACAATAAGAGTTGGTAGAAAATTGTGTGGATAAATTTCAAATTATGTGGATGAAGACACCCCTACAAGGTAACAAGTACGTGTTTGGAATATCTTTTAACGTTGCATCTTATGTTTATTATTTTTTCTTCTTGTGTTAACTATTCTTCAATTCTTGTTTCACGTGTTTTTGTAGTGTTGATTGTGGTATATATACCCTTAAGTTGATGGATATGCGGTTGAAGAGAGAAGATGTCATGAATTTCAATCAAAGTCAGGTACTTACATTTAGGAGAGAATTGGCTGCAAATCTGTGGGCTCATGCAATGTGGAAAAAAGAAAGCGGCTATGATACTGCAGAAGAGAAATTAGGAGATGACTATGGAGAATATGAAGATACTCTGTGTGAATTTTTTTAATAGAGTATAACTTGTAAATGAAAAATAAATTTTTTATTTTTTTTAAAGGATATAAGTGAAAACTAATATCTTTTATCATAAATTTTTAGTATATTTTTGATGAAATTCAGCATGCTAAACTTCAGCATGAAGTAAACTAATGAATCCAGTAAAAAACTTCAGTTTGTATTGTGCTGAAGTTTTTACAACCATTACTAAAAAACTTCAGCTTGTCTTGTGCTGAAGGTTTTTCAAAAAGCTTTTTCTGATAAACTATTGAATACAGGAGAAAACTTCAGCATATAGAGAGCTGAAGTTTTTACAAATGAACTAATTAACTTCAGCTTCTTGTGCTGAAGTTTTTTAAAAAGCTCATGACAAAACTATAGAATTCAGGACAAAACTTCAGCATATGAGGTGCTGAAGATTTTACAAATGAACTAATTGACTTCAGCATCTTGTGCTGAAGTTTTTCATAAAGCTCATGACGACTAAACTATAGAATACAGTTCAGCACCTAGGGTGCTGAAGTATTTACAAATGAACTAATTTACTTCAGTATCTTGTGCTGAAGTTTTTCATAAAGCTCATGACGACTAAACTGTAGAATCCAGTAATAAAACTTCAGCACATTATGTGCTGAAGTCTTTACAAATGAACTAATTTACTTCAACATCTTGTGCTGAAGTTTTTCATAAAGCTCATGACGACTAAACTATAGAATCCAGTAATAAAACTTCAGAACATTATGTGTTGAAGTCTTTACAAATGAACTAATTTACTTCAGCATCTTGTGCTGAAGTTTTTCATAAAGCTCATGACGACTAAACTATAGAATCCAGTAATAAAACTTCAGAACATTATGTGTTGAAGTCTTTACAAATGAACTAATTTACTTCAGCATCTTGTGCTGAAGTTTTTCATAAAGCTCATGACGACTAAACTATAGAATACAGCTTAGCACCTAGGGTGCTGAAGTATTTATAAATGAACTAATTTACTTCAGTATCTTGTGCTGAAGTTTTTCATAAAGCTCATGACGACTAAACTATAGAATCCAGTAATAAAAACTTCAGCACGTAAGGTGCTGTCGTGTTTAAAGATGAACTAACTTAGTTCAGCATCTTGTGCTTTTTCATAAAGCTCATGACGACTAAACTATAGAATCCAGTGATAAAAACTTCAGCACATTATGTGCTGAAGTCTTTACAAATAAACTAATTTACTTCAACATCTTGTGCTGAAGTTTTTCATAAAGCTCATGACGACTAAACTATAGAATACAGTTCAGCACCTAGGGTGCTGAAGTATTTACAAATGAACTAATTTACTTCAGTATCTTGTGCTGAAGTTTTTCATAAAACTCATGACGACTAAACTTAAGCATATTTTTTTAAATTGATACTTATCTTTTTTGCATTTACTAGCTAGTTTTTCTCTTTTATCACCTACTTATCTTACATTTATTGTCTGAAAATTTATGAGGTTGAAGTTATTTTATTACTGTACAAAATCTGTGGACAGGCTGAAGTAACATTTACCTCTTACTTGTTTTACCACCTACTTATCTTTTTACATTGAATTTCTCTGAACCTAAAACAGTAAAACCGACCTGAAAAGTTACTTTTACATTTATAGATAATAAGTTGATTAGGTGCACTCTTTGGCTATATTAATAATCTCTTCACTTGAAAATTTTCATAGTTATCCTTAGACTTCTATCATATTTCTTTAAATTTATATTCATCCTTAGTCTTTCATCTTTTTTCAAAAGAAAGAATGTCTGTTGCAAGTGGAAGTAGGAAGCTTTAAATGGAAGAAATTTTGCAGAAGTGGGATAGTTTGAAGTCTGATTGGAACAATAACGTACCAATGTGTAACCTTATGCAAAAGTGGGATCAAATAAAGCATGATTGGGAAAGAATCAGACCAAAGTTTATTGTCGATGAATCCAGCACAGGATTAACCTTGAACATAGTTGTCAAGGTTATCCAAGCTCATTTGAGAAGGTTGTCCAGCAGAAGAAAAGAATGTGTCATGTCTCCTATTTTCTAGTCATCGAGATATCCATTCCCCTGGGGGATCTTCGAACCTTAGATGACTCTCCATCAGTATCACCTATTCCTCTTCATTCCCCTATGTCTCATGTCTATAATTTTCTAGTCATGGCGACGTTCATTCCCCTGGGAGATCTTCGAACGTTAGATGACTCTCCATCAGCAGCACCTACTCCTCTTCATTCCCCTATGTCTCATGTCTATAATTTTCTAGTCATGGAGACATTCATTCCCCTGGGAGATCTTCGAACCTTAGATGATTCTCCATCAGTAGCACCTACTCCTCTTCATTCCCCTTATCCGCCTACCATGTAGCTTTCTATAAACTGAGTTTGTTGTTGTTGTTGTTGTTGTTGTTGTTGATTGTAATTGGTAGTGAAAATAAAATGAATTGTGTGAATAATGTGATCTCTGTCTTTTAAATTTTTCTCCTATTTGCATTATCAAATACGTTTGTCTATTTTGTCTTAGGTAAACAATATGCTGAAGTTTTTTCAAATGAACTAATTGACTATAGAATCCAGGGACAAAAAGTGCAGCATAGGGATATTAAAAAACTATCGAATCCAGGGATAACAACTTCAGCACAGTGGTTGCTGAAGTATTAAAAAATGAACTAATTTACTCCAGCATATTGTGATGAAGTTTTTCATAAAGCTCATGACGACTAAACTATAGAATACATCGATAAAAACTTCAGCACGTAAGGTGCTGACATGCTTACAAATGAACTAACTTAGTTCAGCATCTTGTGCTGAAGTTTTTCATAAAGCTCATGACGACTAACCTATAGAATCCAGTGATAAAAAATTCATCACATTATGTGTTGAAGTCTTTACAAATGAACTAATTTACTTCAGCATTTTTGATAAAGCTCATGACGACTAAACTTCAGCATTTTTTTTGAATGAAAGAAATTATGTAGAAGTGGGATAGTTTGAAGTCTGATTGGAACAATAATGTACCAATGTGTAACCTTATGCAAAAGTGGTTTGTACTTTAGCAATATATATAAGAGTGCAAGAGTTTTTTTTATTTGTACGAAAAAAATCACATTTGAAATATATCATACAAAAATGAAAGTCTAAATTCCGCCAAGAATTATTGAACGTTGGAGTATTTTTCAGCGTGTTTCTTCGAATATGGATGAGGTCCTGGAGAAAATAAGCAAGTTGTTCTATTATGCCCAATTTGTTTACATCGACTGCATTTGGTAGACTTCCATGGTACTGATTCAGTCGCTGGCATATGCCTCTTCTTTTGTCTTCTTCCTTGTAAAATCTCCACATCAGGAGGTTTTGTGATCTCAAATTCTACATTTGGTGGAATATCCCATGATTTTTGATCTCNTACATTTTGTGGAATATCCCATGATTTTTGATCTCCCACAGTATTCACATGTCCTTCATATGTTTTGAACCATGTTTCCTTTGAATACCAATTTGAGCAGTAATCAGATTTTTGCAAATATCTCTTATTAATAGCAGCAATTGCATGTGGACAGGGCAATTCATCAAGTTGGAATTCCAAGCAATCACAAGTTCTTCTTTTTAAGTCTACAATGAATTCGATTCCTTCACTATTTATTCTAAACAACACTGAATCAAGGTTGAACACCTAAGAAGGAATAGAAAATTAAGATAAATTATATTAGTGTATTATTGATTCAAAAAGAAAAAGTATGAAGTTTTTTATATGTAAGCAGTAAATCACTGCAGCCGATATAAAAAGCAGAAGTAATTATGCTGAAGTTTTTCAAAAAGATCATGACTACAAAACTATAGAATCCAGGACAAAACTTCAGCATATGGTCTGCTGAAGTTTTTACAAGTGAGGGAATTAACTTCAGCATCTTCTGCTAAAGTTTTTCATAAAGCTCATAACTTCAGCATGATGGGTGCTGCAGTTTTTACAAAAAGCTCATGACGACAAAACTATAGAATCTAGGGACAAAACTTCAGCTAGTATGAAGTTTTTATATGTAAGCAGTAAATCACTGTACCAGATATAAAAAA
>ML419303.1:4731-99341 GCA_005239525.1 Nicotiana knightiana | reverse complement strand
TCCGGAGGCGATCCGCAGCTGATAGAGTCTCCCTCGTACTGTATTTATTTTCATTTTAAATTCATTTCCAACTTGTATTTCGGACAAGCTTTGTAATAATTGTATAAATTCTTAGAAATTGCTCATGTACTTGTGACACTGGGTTCTGGGATGTGTTGGTATATATTTGCCAAAGTGTAATATTTAAACTATTGTTTTACTTAACAGATTTATTTAGTTAATATGTAATAAAGTGAAAGGAAATGCTTTTCATTAATGTCAAAACAGGAAAATTATTTCAATTAATTAATGATTGGCTTGCTTGAAAATTATGTCTGGCGCCATCACGACCTTAGGGATTTTTGGTCGTGACATTAACACTTAAAACTTGTGCCATAAATAAATAAGGTTTTCCACCTAGATGAGAAGAGGAAAAGGGGGCCGAAATTTTCAGCCTATTTTCTTAGAATTTTTTCCCACATGAAATTACTATTTTCGAATATTATTTGGGTAACACGGTAGAAGACCATGGAACGTTCAGAGATCGTGATCATGTGAGTGATGGATATTTCAATGAGACGATTTGAAACTAAAGGCTCATATGACTAAACAGCCATATTCACGCTTCAAGAGGTAACCCGTGAAATCCCGTTTATACTAGTTGTCTAGATTACATGTGATTTTGATACTGGGATTGCTTCCTGTCACGACCCCAAACCACCCGGTCGTGATGGTGCATATTATGAAACTAGGCCAGCCGACACATCTTCAGAATGATTCGACACTTCATAATAAAGGTGTTTTTAAAACATTAATTAATAAAAACTTCATAGCATAAGTTTAAATAACAAGTGTGGAAAGAAACAAAAGCCCGACATCGGAGTGTCACAAGTCATGAGCGTCTACTAAGGACTATCCGAAAACAACTAAGACTATTATAGTCTGGAAAACACTAATATAGTCTAAGTAAGATAAGAGGGAGAAGAGCAAGGTTGCGATTGCCATGCAGCTACCTTGTCGACTTCGATTATCCTCGACGGATGGAAGAATCAGCGCTCGCTATCACGTCCAGAAATCCCTAGATCTGAATATAAAGTGCAGGGAGTAATGTGACTACGCCGACTCAGTAAGTAATAAACGTAAATAAAGACTGAGCAGTAAAAAACACATAAATCCACGTCATGAAATCACAGTAAGTACAGCATGCCTTCATAATAGTATATAAGTCAAATCCTCTCGCTTAAAACCAAATTTCAGTAAAAATCATTCGAAGATATTTTTTCAACAGTTTCGAAAGAGTTTCAATAAAGTTTAGAGTAAAAGTGATGAAAATCATAAAAAGCCCCTCAGGCAAAACATGTATCATAAACCGCCCCTCGGGCATAACATAACTCAGAATCATCCCCTCGGGCAACCTCACAATAACTCGAAATCAGCTCCTCGAGCACATCATGAATCAATAAGAACCCCTCGGGAAACATCATATCACTCACTCAGGGTACCCGCGCTCACTGGGGGTGTACAGACTCCGAAGGGGCTCCTACAACCCAAGCGCTATAACAAGCCATCTCGTGGGGTAATCAATCAGGCCCTCGGCCTCTCATATATCATATATAATTACAACATGTTGCGGCGCGCAGCCCGATCCAATGATATCCTCACAACACCGGCCCTCAGACTCACTTAGTCAGAAACCTCTCAAGCCACTCGGGCTAAACATCTTGGCACGAGGCCCATATATGGCGTTCAACCCAAAACATTGTAATACTTTCTAAAAGACAAAATATCATATAGTTTCCAGTCAAATATGCAACTTATTGTTGCTACGGGACGGACCAAGTCACAATCCCCAACGGTTCACGCCACAAACTCGCCATCTAGCATGTGCGCCACTTCAAAATGGTGAAACGATGTAAATCTGGGGTTTCATACCCTCAGGAAAAGATTTACAATCATTACTTACCTCAAACCGGACGAAAATCTACTCTGAAATGCCCCTACCGCTCGACTCGGCCACAAATCTCCCCGAATCTAACCAAAATCAGTATTATATCATTAATATATGCTAAAGGAACAAAGCCCATATAAAATTTATCAAATTAAACCATTAATCCCAAAATTGGCCAAACCCGACCCCCGGGCCCACATCTGGGATTCCAACAAAAATTACAAAACTAGAATCCCCGTTCACTCACGAGTCTACCCATATCAAATTCCTAAAAATACGACATCAAATGGACATTCAAATCCCAAAAATCAACTGTCCAATTTCAAGCCCTAATTTCCCCAATTTTCACCCCAAATTCCCAACTTAGATGATAAAAATCAAGACACAATCATGGAATTTGACCAAAATCAAGTGAAGAACACTTACCCCAATCACTCCTCTGAAAAACCTCTCAAAAATCGCCTTCTCCCGAGCTCTCTATTGAATTTTTGAATTATGAACTCAAACCCTCATTTTGAACCTTTTAAAATTTGCCCAGATAATTCTTCATCACGATCGGGAAATAGCCTTGCGATCGCGAATCACAAATAATGCTACCCCTCAATAACCTTACGCGATTGCGTAAACTCCCACGCATTCGCGAACCTAAACAACAAAAACCTACACGACCGCGACCAGCTTCACGCGGTCGAGTAGTGCAATCGCCTTGACCTTTCCCCAGCTCACCCTCTTCTACGTGAATGCGACCCTGGCAACGCGTTCGCGAAGCACTACACCACACACATACGCGATCGCGACCTAACCTTTGCGATCGCATAGAACAACACCAACTCAGCCCCAATTAAGCTTACGCGATTGCGATTGCGATCGCGACCTCCTCTTCGCGATCGCGAAGAACAAATCTTCTGCAACAAAACACCAGAAAATCTGCCAACTTTTCAAGTCCAAAAATGACCCATTGAGCATCCGAAACACACCCGAGGCCCTAGGGACCTCAACCAAACATGCCAACACATCCCATAACATCATTCAAACTTAGTCGAACCTTCGAATCGCTCAAAACAAAATCAAAACACCAAATTAATCCGAAATTCAAGCCTAAGGATTTCTAAACTTCTGAAATTCGCCAACGATGTTGAAACCAAACAAACCACGTCCGAATTACCTGAAATTTTGCACACATATCACAAACGACACTAGGAACCTATTACAACTTTCGGAATTCCATTTCGACCCTGATATCTAATTTTCCACTACCGACCGAAAATCGCCAAAAATCCATTTTCGCCAATTCAAGCCTAATTCTTCGACGGACCTCCGAATAACATTCTGAACCCACTCCTAAGTTCGAAATCACCTAACGAAGCTATATGAACCATAAAAATCCAATTTCGAGATCATTTACCTATGAGTCATTTTCCAGTTAACTTTTCCAACTAATTAACCAACTTAAGAGACTAAGTGTCTCATTTCTCTCCACACTCACTCCAAACCCGAGCCAACCAACCCAACACAATGTAAAAGAGTTGAACCACACATAATGAAGGAGAAATGGAGAAAACGGGTCTAGAATCTCGGAACGACCGATCGGGTCGTTACATTCTCCCCCTCTTAAACACACGTTCGTCCTCGAACGAGTCTAGAAACATACCTGGAGTCTCAAATAGGTTTAGATATCTGCTCCTCATCTCCCGACCGGTATCCCAGGTAGCCTCCTCCACCGGGTTCCCTCTTCACTGCACCTTAACTGAAGCTATATCCATTGACCTCAACCTTCGGACCTCCCGATCCAAAATAGCCATTGGCTCCACATCATAAGTCATATCACCCTCTAACTGAACCGTGCTGAAGTCAAAAATATGAGACGGGTCACCAACATACTTCCGAAGAATGGAAACGTGAAACACTGGATGCACACTCGACAAGCTGGGTGGAAAAGCAAGTCTATAAGCCACATCCCCTACCCTCTGAAG
Source organism: Nicotiana knightiana (assembly GCA_005239525.1). Classification (NCBI taxonomy): domain Eukaryota; kingdom Viridiplantae; phylum Streptophyta; class Magnoliopsida; order Solanales; family Solanaceae; genus Nicotiana; species Nicotiana knightiana. The sequence continues at coordinate 95,441 of ML419303.1, read as the reverse complement.
CACCTCAAAAAGCCTAATGAACTGGGGGCTCAACTTGCCCCTCTTCCCAAAACGCATAACACCCTTCATGGGCGATACCTTCAGCAAAACCTTCTCCCCAGCCATGAAAGATACATCACGAACCTTCCTGTCCGCATAGCTCTTCTGCCTAGACTGCACCGTGCGAAGCTGCTCCTGAATCAACTTCACCTTATCTAAAGCATCCTGCACCAAATCTGTACCCAAGAGTCTAGCCTCACCCGTGTTAAACCAACCGACCGGAGATCTACACCTCCTCCCATATAAAGCCTCATACGGAGCCATCTGAATACTCGACTGATAACTATTATTATATGCAAACTCCGCGAGTGGCAGAAACTGGTCCCATGAACCCCCAAAATCAATGACACAAGCGCGCAACATGTCCTCCAATTTCTGAATAGTGCACTATGGTGAAAAGTTGTGCTCAACTCGACCTGAGTACCCAACTCTCTCTGCACGGCCCTCCAAAACTACGATGTGAACTGAGTACCTCTATCAGATATGATGGAAACTGGAACACCATGCAGCCGAACAATCTCCCGGATATAAATCTGAGTTAACCGCTCCTTAAGAGTAAGTAGTACCAACAGGAATGAAGGGCGCAGACTTGGTCAGCCGATCCACAATAACCCAAATAACATTGAACTTCCTCGAAGTCCGTGGGAGCCCAACTACAAAGTCCATGGTGATCCGCTGCCACTTCCATTCCAGAATGTCCAACCTCTGAAGCAATCCACCTAGTATCTAGTGCTCATACTTGACCTGCTGACAGTTGAGACACCGAGCTACAAATCCGACGATATCCTTCTTCATCCGCCTCCACCAATAATGTTGTCTCAGATCCTGATACATCTTCCTCGCACCCGGATGGATAGAATACCGCGAGTTGTGGGCCTCCTCAAGAATCAACTCCCGAAGCCAATCTACATTAGGCACACATATCCGAACATGCATCCTCATCACACCGTCATCACCAATAGATACATCTCTGGCATCACCTCGCCGGACCCTATCCTGAAGAACGAGCAAGTGTGGGTCGTCATACTAGCGCTCTCTGATACGGTCATAAAGAGAAGACCTGGAGACTACGCAAGCCAATACCCGACTGGGCTCCGATATATCCAATCTCACAAGCTGGCCCACTAAGGCCTGAACATCAAGTGTTAAAGGTCTCTCTACTGCTGGAAGATATGCTATATTCCTCAAACTCTCTGCTCGGTGACTCAAGGCATCGGCCACTACATTGTCCTTCCCCGAATGGTGTAGAATAGTGATATTATAGTCCTTGAGAAGCTCCAACCATCTCCGCTGATGCAAATTCAAATCCTTATGCTTAAATATATGTTGCAGACTCTGGTGATCAGTATAAACCTCATAATGAACCCCATATAAATAATGACGCCAAATCTTCAGGGCGTGAACAATGGCGGCTAACTCAAGATCATGCACTGGATAATTCTTCTCATTGGTCTTCAACTGGCGCGAGGCATAGGCAATCACCCTACCCATATGCATCAAGACACATCCAATGTCTATCCTCTAGGCATCACAATACACGATATAAGAACCTGAAGTTGATGGAAATACTAACACTGGAGATGTGGTTAAAGCAGCCTTGAGCTTATGAAAGCTCTCCTCACACTCGTCTGACCACCTGAACGGAGCACCCTTCTGGGCCAATTTGGTCAAGGGCGAAGCAATAGAAAAAAACCCTCCACAAAGCGACGGTAATAGCCCGCCAAACCAAGGAAGCTCCTAATCTCTGTAGCTGAGGACGATCTGGGCCAACTCTGCACCGCCTCTATCTTCTTCGGATCACCTGTATACCCTCACTAGACACCACGTGCCCCCAAGAGAGCTACTGAGCCCAGCCAAAACTCACACTTGGAGAATTTTGCATAAAGCTTCTCCTCCCTCAATCTTCGCAATACAACTCTCAGATGCTGAGCATGATCCTCCTGGCTACGAGAATACACCAGGATGTCATCAATGAACACATTAACGAAGGAATCCAAGTATGGCTGAAATACGTTGTTCATCAGATGTATGAACTGCTGCTGGGGCATTTGTCAGCCCAAAATACATCACCAAAAACTCATAATGGCCATAACGGTTCCTGAAAGCCGTCTTAGGAATATCTGAATCCTGAATCTTTAGCTGATGATACCAGGATCTCAAATCAATCTTAGAGAACACCCTAGCTCCCTGAAGCTGGTCAAACAAATCATCAATACGAGGCAAAGGATATTTATTCTTGACTGTAACCTTGTTCAACTGCCTGTAGTCAATACACATTCTCATGGAACTATCCTTCTTCTTCCCAAACAACACCGGTGCACCCCAAAGCGACACACTAGGCTGAATGAACCCCTTATCTTGGATTTCCTGAAGTTTCTCTTTCAATTCCTTCAACTCCGTCGGTGCCATACGATACGGTGGAATAGAAATAGGCTGAGTGCCTAGCACCAAATTAATACCAAAATCAATATCCATGTCAGGCGGCATGCCCGGCGGGTCTGAAGGGAACATATCAGGAAAATCACAGACCACAGGAATAGAATCAATAGTGGGATTCTCAGCACTGACATCCCTCACAAAAGCCAAATACGGTAGACACCCTTTTTCCACCGTACGCTGAGCCTTCAGGTATGAAATTACCCTAATAGGAACATAATCAATGGAACCTTTCTCCACCATATGCTGAGCTAATCCATGCCTAACATCACATCAAAGTCCACCATACTGAGCAATAATACATCCACCTGGGTCTCCAGACCCCTAATAGACACCACACATGACCGATACACGCGGTCCACAACAATAGTATCGCCCATCGGAGTCGATACATGAATAGATGTAACTAAGGACTCACGGGGAATATCTAGAAAATGAGCAAAATATGATGAAACATAGGAATATGTGGAACTGGGATCAAATAAGACTGAGGCATATCGACGACAGACTGGAACAATACCTGTAATCACGGCATTTGAGGCCATAGCATCTGGTTTGGCTGGAAGTTCATACAATGGGCTTGATCTCCACCTGCTCGACCTCCCCCTCTAGGGCGGCCTCTAGCTGCCTAACCCCTACCCTTAGCTAGTTGGGCGGGTGGTGAAGTGACCGGTGCCGAAACTGATGGCTGGCTCTTCTACTGTGATGAACCCCCATGACGACGAGGACACTGCCTCCACATATTCCCCAACTCTCCACACTCATAACAACCCCCTGGTGCTGGAGACGGGGACTGAAGGGAACCCCTAACACCTGGATAACCACTAGAAGAACCAGGCATAGATGAACCCTGAACCGATGGTGCACGAGATGAACTTTGGGCTGGAAGGACACTGAATGATAAGCGGCCCGGATGAGAACTGCGTGGACCATGCCCCGATGATGCACCACTATAAGCTAGGCGAGCTGGCTAAGCGGGCCTAAGTGGGCGGCCTCTGCTATGTTGAAACTGAACTCTGGAGGGAACACTACCAAAGCTACCAGATCCCCGAGGCCTCTTGGCCTCCCTCTCAGCTCTCTCCTGGAGACGAACTGACTTAATCTCTCGGGCAATATCAACAACCTGCTCAAAAGTAGCACTCGATACCCTCTCTCTCGTCATAAGAATTCGAAGCTGATAGGTGAGGCCATCCACGAACCTCCTGATCCTCTCCCTCTCTGTAGGAACCAACCAAACTACATGACGGGCTAGCTCTGAAAATCTCATCTCATATTGCGTCACAGCCATATCATCCTGACGCAACTGCTCAAAATGCCTGCACAGCTCCTCTCTGCGGGACTGTGGTACATACTTCTCTAGGAAAATAGTGGAAACTGTTGCCAGGTAAGGGGTACTGCGCCGACAGGCCTACCTCTTTCGTAAGCCTCCCACTAAGTAAAAGCAGCTCCTGAAAACTGGAAAGTAGTGAACGAGACCCCACTGATCTCCAATATACCCGATGTACGAAGAATCCTCTGACACTTGTCCAAGAAACCCTGGGTATCCTCTCCCTCGGCACCACTGAAAGTCGGAGGTTGAAGTCTACCAAACCTCTCTAATCTATGTTGCTCGTCATTAGGCATGACTGGAATCACATAGTTCTGAGCATGTGCGACCGGCTGGGCTGGAGCTGCCCCCGGTGTCTGAATTCCCTGAATAACCTGCTCAGGTGTACGGGTGGTAGGAGTCTGAGTGCCTCCCCCGGCCTGAGAAGTAGTTGCTGTAGAAGAAATAATGACCGCCTGGACAAGACTGGTGCACACTGTCAAGATCTGAGCCAAAGTCTCTTGAAGGCCTGGGATAACAATAGGCATGGCCGGTGCCTGGGCTGGTCCTGCTAGAACATCTGCGGCTGGGACCTGGTCTAGAATGACAGGTGGGTCTATAGGTACTGCCCCGGTTGGTGCGCGGGCTGCACCACTACCTCTACCACGGCCTCGACTGCGGCCTCGACCTCTCGAGGGTCCAACAGGTGGCTGATCATCCTGCCCGGTAGGTGTCCTCACCATCTGTGAGAGAATGAAACAACAAAAGTTTAGTTACCAGAATCAACAAATTCGCACGACAAGAATTCAAGAATATGAGATTTTTTTTCTAAGGGTTCTGCAGCCTCTCGAAGATAAGTACAGATGTCTCCGTACCGATCACCAAGACTCTACTAAACCTGCTCATGACTCGTGAGACATATGCAACCTAGGCTCTGATACCAACTTGTCACGACTCCAAACCACCCGGTCGTGATAGCGCCTATCATGGAACTAGGCCAGCCAACACATTTTCAGAATGATTAGACACTTCATAATAAAGGTGTTTTTAAAACATTAATTAATAAAAACTTCATAGCATAAGTTTAAATAACAAGTGCGGGAAAGAAACAAAAGCTCGACATCGGGGTGTTGCAAGTCACGAGCCTCTACTAAAGACTATCCGAAAACAACTAAGACTATTACAGTCTGGAAAACACCAATATAGTCTAAAGAATATAAGAGGGAGAAAAGAAAGGCTGCGATTTCCATGCAGTACCTTGCCGACTTCGAGTATCCTCGACGGATGGAAAAATCAACGCTTGTTATACGTTCAGAAATCCCTGGATCTGCACACAAGGTGCAAGGAGTAATGTGAGTACGCCAACTCAGTAAGTAATAAATGTAATAAATACTGAGAAATAAGAAACATATAAATCCACGTCATGAAATCACAGTAAGTACATCATGCCTTCATAACAGTATATAAGTCAAATCCTCTCGCTTAAAACCAAATTTCAATAAAAATCATTTGAAGATATTTTTTCAACAGTTTCAAAAGAGTTCAATGAAGTTTAGAGTAAAAGTGATGAAATCATAAATAGCCCCTCGAGCAAAACATGTATCATAAACCGCCCATCGGGCATAACATCGCTCATAATCAGCCCCTTGGGCAACCTCACAATCACTCAAAATCAGCCCCTCGGGCACATCATGAATCAAGAACAACCCCTCGGGCAACATCATATCACTTACTCAGGGTACCCGCGCTCATTGGGGGTGTACAGACTTCGAAAGGGCTCCTACAACCCAAGCGCTATAACAAGCCATCTCGTGGGGTAATCAATCAGGCCCTTGGCCTCTCATATATCATATATCAGTACAACATGATGCGGCATGCAGCCCGATCCCATGATATCCTCACAACACAGGCCCTCGGCCTCACTCAGTCAGAAACCTCTCAAGACACTCGGGCTAAACATCTTGGCATGAGGCCCAAATATGGCATTAATCCCAAAACATAGCAATACTTTCTAAAAGACAAAATATCATATAGTTTCCAGTCAAATACGCAACTTAATAGTTGCTACGGGACGGACCAAGTCACAATCCCCAACAGTGCATACCACACGCTCGTCATCTAGCATGTGCGCCATTTCAAAATGGTGATTTCAAAATGGTGAAACGATGTAAATCCGGGGTTTCATACCCTCAGGACAAGATTTACAATCATTACTTACCTCAAACTGGACGAAAGTCTACTCCAAAATACCCTTGCCGCTCGATTCGGCCATAAATCGCCCCGAATATAACCAAATTCAGTATTATATCATTAATATATGCTAAAGGAACAAAATACACACGAAATGTATCAAATTAAAACACAAATCCTGAAATTGGCCAAACCCGACCCCGAGGACAACGTCTCGAAATCCGACAAAAATTACAAAACTAGAATCATCGTTCACTCACGATTCTACCCATATCAAAGTCCTCAAAATCCGATATCGAATGGCCATTCAAATCCCAAAAATCAATTCTCCAATTTCAAGCCCTAATTTCCCCAATTTTTACCCCAAATTCCCAACTTAGATGATAAAAATCAAGACACAATCATGGAATTTGACCAAAATCAAGTGAAGAACACTTACCCCAATCACTCCTGTAAAAATCCTTCTCCCAAGCTCTCTATTGAATTTTGGAATTATGAACTCAAAGCCTCGTTTTGAACCTTTTAAAATCTGCCCAGATAATTCTTCATCGCGATCGTGGAAATAGCCTCGCGATCGTGAAGCACAAATAATGCTACCCCTCGATGACCTTATGCGCTCGCGTAAACTCCCACGTGTTCGTGAACCTAAACCACACAGACCTACGCAATCGTGACCACCTTCACGCGGTCGCGTAGAGCAATCGCCTTGACCTTTCCCCAGCTTACCCTCTTCTACGTGAACACGACCCTGGCCACGCGTTCGCGAAACACTGCACCACACACATGCGCGATCGCGACCTAACCTCTGTGATCGCATAGAACAACACCAACAAACCCCAATTAAGCCTACGCGATCGCGAAAAATAAATCTTCTGCAACAAAACACCAGAAAATTTGCCAACTTTTCAAGTCCAAAATGACCCGTTGAGCATCTGAAACACACCCGAGGCCCTCGGGACCTCAACCAAACATTCCAACACATCCCATAACATCATTCAAACTTAGTCGAACCTTCGAATCGCTCAAAAAAACATCAAAATACCAAATTAACCCGAAATTCAAGCCTAAGGATTTCTAAACTTCTGAAATTCGCCAACGATGTCGAAACCAACCAAACCACGTCCGAATTACCTGAAATTTTGCACACACATCACAAACGATATTACAAGCCTATTCCAACTTCTGGAATTCCATTCCGACCTAGATATCTAATTTTGCACTGCCAACCGGAAATTGCCAAAAATCCATTTTCGCCAATTCAAGCCTAATTCTACCACGGACCTCCGAACAATATTCCGAACCCACTCCTAATTCCAAAATCACCTAATGAAGCTATCTGAACCATAAAACCCCAATTTCGAGATCATTTACCTATGAGTCAACTTTTGGTTGACTTTTGCAACTAATTAACCAACTTAAGAGACTAAGTGTCTCATTTTTCTCCACAATCACTCCGAACTCGAGCCAACCAACCCAACACAATATAAAAGAGCTGAACCACACATAATAAAGTAGAAATAGGGGAAACGGGTCTAGAACTCTCGGAATGACCGATCGAGTCGTTATACTTCCGCTGCTTATTATAATCCATCAAATGTGTCCTCCTCCTATCCTTCCTCCTAGAGCCCTTCCTGATTTTGCATTTTTGGGATTTGAGCTAAGTCGTCCATTGAATCTGGTTGTGGATCTAGTTGTTGGTTTTGCATGTGTTGTGCAGTCTATTGAGTGAAGATTGGATTCAATAGCATTAGATCCTCCGGAGCAAAGAAATGAAGATTTAGAGGTGGATTTTGTGGAATTTATTGGTTGGAGTTTCTTGATATGTTCCACATGTGTTGCATGGTATTCACTAGGTTTTGGTTCATCGAGGGTGCTAGTAGTTGTAGAATGTTGTTCATCCACATTTGGTTGATGTAATTGTTCCTCGCAAGGGTCATTCCTTCAGATATTAGTTTGTGCAAGATAAGGGGTGTTTTGGATTATCAATATGGACTCCTGTCCATTTATCACTATGTTGAAGGACACTGCATGGCCTTGAAAGCCTAGTTCCACCCATGATTGTGGTACATGGTTTGGTGGATTCGGAGGTTGGGCATAGATCACAGGATTGGAGGGAAGATGGGGAGGTAGGAGTGGGAGGTTGTTCATGGTTTGTTGTCGAGAGGGGTGGTACAATTGGATGAGTCGGTACCTTCTTCTTAGTGTTAGTGGAGTTCTTGGCATTTTGGAGGTGTTTTTGTATTATATGTGGGTTGTCGTCTATGGGATTGGGAGGGTTTGTAATGATTGTATCTATTTGCATGAGATTTGAGGGAGGTAGCGTGAGGGATTTATCCAAATCTTTCATGGATATGGCCTCCGTCACTTGGCTCATATTGTCTTCCATGTGTTCGATTGTGGATTGGGTGGAAGGGAGGAATTTTGTATGTAGGTTATTAGTAGTAAAGTCTTTATTAGTAGGGCAATTATTGTTGATAGAGTAATTGTTGTTCTCTTGGTATGCCTGATTGGTTTGTGTGTGATTTTCTTCCAAATCAATTTTCTTAAGCACGGGATTTAGGCAATCATCATGGCAAGTAGAGTGTGCCACGTTATGGAAACTTGTAACGTGTAGTGTCTTTTATCATGCAAATTGTTGGAGTTTTTATTATTTTTTTTTTCATTATTTTCCAAAAACTCATGCTTTCCTAGTGGATTAACAAAACCACTATCTCCTCCAGAGGATGGAATTTTACTTTGATTTTGAAATTTTTTGACTTGGTCATCAATGTTGTCGACTGGAAATTGATTTACTACTGCATAAGGGTTAGGAAGAAGTTGTTTGTTGACATAATTTAAAGGTTGCGTGTTAAGATACTTACCAGATGAAGCATCATAGATGCGGACATTAATACCTGGGGCTATTGATGGGCTAGTCATATCTTTGGACTGGTTGACTGCTTTAGATTTGCCTTTTTTGGGAAAGGAAACCGTCAGCCACTCCTGGGCAGTTGCTTGCATGGGTTGTGGTGTCTCCAATGTTGGTTGATCTCCCTTTTGCTTGATTGGTTGAGGGGAGAAGGAGCAGCTTTGGCATGTATGTCCCAACCTGCCGCATGCTTTGCATAGGATTTCAGTTCCTTCGTATAGGATAGGTTGCTTATGGTGGCCAATCATTATGAAATTTTGAACTGGTTGCTCCAATGGTAATTCCATACAAAGCCTTGTATATCGTCCTCGTAATGTGGCTGATGTACATGCATCCACTTTGAGTAATTTGCCAATGCAATTCCCAATTTTGGTTAGAATAATTTCATCGTAAAATTCCGTGGGAAGTTGTGGTAATCATGCCCATACTGCAGTGTAGCTTTGTTGTGCTTCTTTAGCTACAAAATTGGGCACCCATTTTTATACTGATAGAAAAAATTATTGATGAACCAAGGTCCATTTTGTAGTATCTTGGTCATGTTTTCCTCCTTAGCCAACTTAACCGTATAGTAATCTTCTCCGAGATCAATTAGTGAAAAGTTTTCATTTGTTTTTCACAAGTCTTGTATTCTTTTTTTAGATAGTGATGCACTAGACGCTTGCCCATGAGTTTTATGATGACAGAATATTTCCAAGGATTGTACATGCGTTTTCTGTCATTAATCTGTTAGGATTATTTGTTTCATTTTGTGGGACAACTCCACTAGTTCCATGGCTTCCAATTCTGATGATTGAAAGTCCATTGTGATTGTTGAGGGTTCGTCCACTGTTTGTGTGATGTTAACGAAGAATTCATCTTGAAGTAGTTTATCCTTGTAGGATAGTGTAGTAGAGGTTTTATAGTTTGATTATATCAAGGTATTTTGGTGGAATTAAATTTTGGTTTCGTGATTGTTGTTCTGGTGAGAGATTACTCATTCTCTCTCTTCTAGCAATATTTCTGCTCGTTTAATGTTAAATATAGAAAAAGATCTTGGAATGAATTACTTAATACATAAAGACTGAGAAGGGAAAAAAAAAAAAAAATACAAATGACAACTAATGAATGATTCCTTCAAATCATGGCATTTTTTCTCATTTCTCAGTTCTGAATGTTAGTCAATGCTTTGTTTTCATTTCTCACTAGTCACTTCCCAAAATTCTTCAATCTTCAACCACATCAACCTTTTTGTCTTAGAAGGCCTAATAACTAAGGTGAGAATTCTCTTATCAATGAAATTTATATTCCAATTTTCTTTTGCAAATCAACTAATGACTATTAACTTCATCTGTATCCCTTCTTTTACTGTATAATACGTGGAATTTTTTTTCTCTTTTCAATACTAGTACTATATTTTTACTTTCTGGTATAGCTTTCCAGTGATTGCTATATCCCTATCTTCCTCAACTGTTTGATGTTTAGGGTTTGACGGATTCATAATCGGGTACGGAGCTGGAAGGAAAGCTATGAGTTTGGTCAAATTCAATAGTCCAAATATTTATATTGAGAAATTCATTAAATGTATATAAAAATTAGTTTCATATCTCATTCACTATTACTATACTAAAATTTAGATCTGAACTATTGGTCCCTCAATCTCTGTTCAAGATGTGTCACTGAGGTGTTGACATGAAACATGTATCCCTCACAAATCAAGTGTTTATCGGAAAAATATGAAGTTTGGAAAAATGATTTCCTTACCGTTTCCTTCCTTTTTTTTTTTTTTGTTTAAATATTCACCGTTTCCGATAAGTTTCTTCTTCTTATCATACTCGTATTCTCCAGCCTAATTTGACAATCTAGATTCAAACTCTTCTTCTCCTCAAATTCATTCTTTTCCTCCTTCCTCCATATTCAAACCCATTTTTTTTCTTCCTCAAACGTTCTTTTATTGTGAAAATATTGGAATCTTGACAAGGGATATGCCTTTTAGCCCCATTTTATTAAGATTAAAAAGTTTAATCTGATTAGTACATTTGAATATTAAGATATTGCATCTATATCTGAACATTAGATATATATATTTAAAAACTACTTTTTTCTTTCCAATTTATGTGGTGGTGTTATTTTAAAATTTGTAGTCCAAAACAAGCTATAGAAATTTGTATAGCTATAAATCATTTCATTAAGAATAAATAGAAAGTTTAAAGTTAAATTATTTTTAAATAAAAAAGTATACATTCATAGACAAACTAAAAAGGAAAGTATGACACGTAAATTGATATTGGAGTAATAAGTATAGAATTCAAATAAATTACTCACAAATATTATATCCACAAAATAATAGAGAAAACATTAACTTACATAATGCTGTCTAAATTATTTCTTTAATGAGCCACACTCTTAAAAGCTAGCGGTGGTGGTCAGCGATAATAGTTGGCTAGTTTCTGGTGGTCAACAATGTTTGTATGGAGGAGGTTGATAGTAGTTCTGCAGTGCTAGCCAATGGTCGTTATGTGATGGTAGCCCAAACGTAATAGATATGGTGGTGACCGGTGGTAGTGCTTGTATGGAGGAGGTTGGCGCTGGTAGTTGTGTAGTGGTAGCCAATGGTGGTTCCGCGATCGTAGTCCAGACGTGATGTAAATTCTAAGATTCAAGAATACCGGATCCTAGTACTGTGAACACCTAATTTTTGCCCAACGTAGGAAATTACTCCTAAAAAATAGTCCAAAAATAATTTTAATTGCTTTTATAGAATTATTAGAGTTTTTCTTTTATTTGTTTTGCATTTATTCGCATTATTCATGCATATTTAGAAATGTTTTAAATCATAAAAAATCATCAAAAAATATTTTATCTTTCAGTTTGTATGTTAGTTACATTTAAGAATTAATCATAGGTTAAAGCATGATTAAAATAACCGTCATTTGATTAATTGGCCAAAATGTGAATTTTAACAAAGTACCCTTAATCAGATAGAGAACAGAACCCCCCCCCCCCCACCCCCCCAATTATACCAAACCATAGCCACCGCCCCTCTCTTTCTTTTCTCTCTATCGCATAAGGTTGTTCTCACCTTCAAGGGCGGATTTAGGGGGGCGGAAGTGGGTTCGCCGAAAAATTACACTATATATATAAAGGAAAAATCTGTTTTTACCTTTATATATTAAGTTTTGAATCCCCTTACACAGCCCAAAAGTGTAGCTTAGTGGTCAAGGTTCAAAACTTTTGTAAGGTCATAGGTTCAATTCCCACGCGCACATACTGCCTCCGCCATTGCTCACCTCACTTCCATCTGAATACAGAGGCATATGCACACCTCTCACTCACGGCTCACACACAAAAAACACTCACCATAGAGCTAGAAACAAACTTTCAAAAACTCAAAAAAAAAGAGATCTGAAAACAAGCTTTGGGAAACAATTTTCTGGGTTTAAAAGCTGCCGAAGGTTAAGTTCGTTGCTGTTGATTACTGCTTTAGCTGTTCTTGTTTTCGCTCAGCTTCATTTGCGTCCTTCTCAGCCTTTATTTGGCATTCTCTGTTTGTTTTCGCACAACTAGATACTCACCTCAATTTATGTACTCAAATTTGTTTGATTTGGATCCTGAAAATGTCATTTGGTTTATTGATTTCTGAGTTCACTTGATTTGCTTGCCTGAATTACATGAATTTCTGTGAATTCAGCTTACGATCCTGTCATCCTTCATTGTACATGCTGTTAATTTGAAATCTGTGTGAAATATGAACAAAAGTGGTTCTAGGTAGTGAGGAAACTATGATTCTAACACCTTGAGTTGCGAACTGTTTTCGCAAGCATTTGTGTTATTCTCATAGTTTGGTTTATACGAGTTTGGCAATTTTGAAAGTTAATGTTGCAGTAAAAGTTTGTTCATTGTAGTAAATAGGGATCAGTTTTTATTTCATCATGTTACTTTTAGTTTCTTTACCGATGATATTCTTACTAGTTTAAGTTCAATCTTATCTTGTTTGTTGCTTTATGTATTGATGAATATTCTGAAATCGTGTTTGTTTAATTTGATTTGATTTGGACACCACATAAGTTAAAAAGAGTTGATGATGTGAAGTTTTTTTTAGGTTGATTTGTATCCCGATTCTCTATTCAATATCATTGATACTTCAGTTGATAAGTGCCGGAAGAGAAGCTTTGAATACGCTTAGCGATCAATTTTACATTTTCCACAATTTTATATCTCCCTAATTCTTGGCCTCACAACAATCCCAAACTTAGGAAATAATAATTCATGAATATCGTAGTGTGCTTTAGGCGCGATTAATACTAAATTATCGTGACTATGGGTACGGTTCCCGTGGCATAGTCATGATACGTAAATCCCAACTCAAGTGCGTTCACGCGACTTGACCCCAACTCCAAATACTTAAAATAAATATGTTGCGAATTACGGGTACGTTTCACGTGGCGTGATTTGCGACGTGTAAAAAAATAACAAGTACGCGATATATCGTGACTTGTTTAAATAAATTCCATAAGTGCCTAAAATGAATAATTAAAAGCGGTATAGAAGCGGCAACGCATAAAAGGTTTTAAACATGTAATAATTCAGGTAATTAAGCCAAATCTTAATTGTTAAGCGACCGTGCTAAAATCACGGAACTCGGGAGTGCCTCACACCTTTTCCCTGGTTAACAAAATTTGTTACCCGGTCTTCTGTGTTCGTGGACCATAAATAGAGTCAATTTCCTCAATTTGCGATTTTAAAATAAACCGGTGACTTGGGATACCATAATAGTGGTGAGTCTAATTAAATAAATAATCTCATTTCGAATAGTGTCACTTTAATTGGAAAAACTCCCCTATTCCTCTGGGAAAAGGAGATGTGACAGCTCTGGCGACTCTGTTGGGGATAAGAACCCAAAATCTCTGGTTCAGGGTTCAAAATTCGAGCTTAGATAATTTTTATACTTGGCTTGTTGTTGATTGTCTGATATTACTTGTTTGAGCCTAATGGCTAATTGCCGCTCTTTACCGCTTTAATATTAATGTGAATTGTATATAAAACTGTTACGCCACCCTTTTTCTCTATGAGTCTTCTAAATCTTCTGGGATGCGTGCGCTTCGCGTGACTTCTTTTCTGTTAGAGTGTCATACCCCTAATTTTAGAACGAGGATCGGACAAGTTGCAAAGTCGGTAAAGCTTCTGTATTCCCGATACACTGCCCCCTGGCTCGAGTTGTCCGCTCGGGTGAGCCAGGTCTAGAACAACACACCCCAGGATTTAAACCTAGAATAACATAGTCTCATGTCGAATCCCTAGTAGGAACGTTTGTTTGCATCACGTGCATTTGATTTTGGGGACTCAACATAGGGGTTGGGTCCGTCTAGGATAAGTGTATCCAATATAAAAGATCATCCTGATGCATTTTACGTGCTACTTGTGCATATGTTTGTTTCGGCTTGCATGTTGCCCAACTTCTAGAATAGCGAAAGGAAACCAAGAAAAAACAAGAGTGAGGCAGGAGAGAGAAAATTTACCCGATTTCTGAAAAATCCAGGTATTTGAAAATCCTGAAACTATGCCGAAATTTTGAAAAAAGAAAAAGAAAAGAAAAGTCATTTCAAAATAAGCCAATGTTTTCAAAATGTCATGTTTTTCCTGTTGTATCGAACTACGTGGGTCTGATTCTCACCGGATGTGAGATACGTAGGCAAATCTCATCGGTTCCGGCCCCCAATTTCCAAAATCCAAAAATATTTTCTTTTATTCCTTCTCTAGAAGTCTTTCCTTAGAAAATTCCAAGTAAAAAATTTAAAACCAAAAATATTTTCTTTTTTTTAGAAGTTTTTCATTCGAAAAAATAAAAAAAAATCAAATCAAAATCCAAAAATATGTTTTTTCCTTCTTTAGAAGTTTTTCTCCCAAAAAATCAATCAAAATCCAAAAAATTATTTTCTTTCTTTTTAAAAAGTCTTCTTTTCAAAAATTCCCAAAGAAAAAAAAAAGAGCTAGCTTATATACTTTTTTCCCGGTATTCCTGAACTACGTAATGATCTGATTCATGCTGCGTCATGATACGTAGGCAATCCCAATTGGATTCGATCAAAATAAACCGAGTGAAGAAAAAAGAAGAAAGAAAAAGAAAGAAAGGAGTGACAAAAATAACAAAGAAAAAAAATTCATTATCGTCAAATTGGCCGTTGCTTGATTTGAATCCGTCTAAACCTGACAAAAAAAGTATATGAAAGAAGCGTACTATATTAATATGATTTAGTCAAGTGAGCCACATAATCTACTAATATTAATAGAAAAAAATTAACTGAGAAAATAAATTCTCCCCTAAACAAACTTTCTGAAAGACTACATTGTGGATTTCATTGTTATTGTATGAGAAGGACCTCAATTTATAGAAGTGTAAAGCTTCTCCTCCAAGAAAAGGATAAGGCATATGAAGGAGATTTATTCCTTTATGGAGTCTTTTTCAGTCCTAATAGATTAAAAATTCAGTGCAAAACCCAAACAGGTGGTAATGCGAAGGTTGTAAAGGTGTCTGGTTGTGGGGGTGGTTGGCTATGGAGGTGATTCTTAATATTAGAACTCTATATACATGATTTGAGTGATTCAAACATATTAGGAACTATTATATAAGTGATTGTGAAGAAAAAAGTAATTGGACTTATATAATAGACTGACATATGAATGACTCAGATTTATAACTCCACTAAGTGTAAAAATAGGATTTCAATCACTTATGAGCTTAATGTTTATTTGTTTGTCTAAAGTTGATGAATGGTTATGTTTAGTTGTCCAATATCTGAAAGTATGATATCTTGTTGGTACAGGGAAGCCGCTATATATTTTGACAAACATTGGGAAGTTATTGGAGCACCGAGGGAAAAGAGTTACTGAGTTCAAGTTCTAAAGATCCGATTTAAAGCTTCTCTGATCATCAAGAATCTCCCGTCTCAAGCTTGGAGGTACATTTATCTTTTGCTTGCACTATTTGCAACTTTAATTTCTCAATTGTGATTGCGTAAAATTGGTGCCTCGTCTCTTTTTTCTGTCTGTCGTAACCTTTTCTCATCATATATCTGCATAGATCTACTGAAAAATCATATTGGAAGAAATGGATATTTCTTTGTAAGTCATGAATGTATTATTGTATTATGTATGAAACTCCATATTGCACCCTACTGACAGTGGCTTTCCGGGGCACATTTCAATCATGCACAGAACAAGAACTAAAGAAGTGTGATTTTCTTTGTTGACGTGTCATTTCTTCTTCTTTTTTCCCTTCTCTTTGCTGACGGTTCCTTTTTTATTGGTCACTTGGTAAGTTTAAGTATCAAGTTAAAGTGCCTAGTTGGTCACTAACTCACTGGTTAGGTTTAAGTGTCAAAATGGCAGTTGGTGCCAAGTTTGAGTGTCTGTCTATGCATTTTGCTTTTTTAAGATGTCAAGTATTTTGAGGTCGGAGGGAGTAGAAATGGTCAAAATGTTTAATTGGATGTCCCTTTTAGAGGCTGGTGTTTAAAGTTTGTCCTTGTTTCTAAAAGTTCTACAAATATAGATGTAACGACATGCTCCTTCCCTCTTTTTCATCCTCCTCCTCCTCCTTGTTTGTGTTCTCCATTCATATACTTTTTTGAATTCATATGTTCCAACAAGTTTCCAGAGAGCCTAATCTTAAAAGAAATACTTTTGTAATCTAGCAGACAACGGAGTTTATTCTGCAAATTCTGTAGCCATTTCAAATAAAAGGTACCAGTGAGGGGTATAAATGACATCCTTCCTGATTCAAAACTTTTGCAAGATAGTGTAATAAACTGGGAACAATTGGGAAAAATGGCACATTCGCCAAAGTTTTCCATGCAACAAATCTTTGCCACAGGCGAAATATTGTTGAACTCGAAGAGATCATGGCAACCATAACCAAGATTTTCGCTGTCATGGAATACGTAGAGCATGAACAATGCTGACAAGATTCGCCAATTCAGTAAGACTTCTAAACAATTTAACAAGATAAGTGGCAAGAAATTAGTATCAAGTCTTGCCAGTATAGCAAAACTTTTAAATCATTGAACAACACAAGCAACATTTACCAATCCGACAAGATTCTTGAACAATTTAAGAATATAGATAGATTGAAGATAATACCAACTCTTACCAGTCTGGAAAAAACTTGTGAACAATTGAACAACACATGCAAGTTTTGTCAATCCGGCAAAACTTGGGAACAATCTGTACCAAAGTTATGCCCCAACCTGCATAACTTGTTATTAGGACAAATTTTGTCAATCCGACAAGACTTGTGTGCCAATGTTATGCCTCAATGCTATTTTCACACAAATTTCTTATACGGGGGTAAAATTTAAACAACAGTGAGGAATGATCCTATTGTGCAAATCACCCTAGAATGATGATATTCCAATTTCTATATCCACAAACTGCATAAATGGGCAGCCCAAAGTATTTTGTGTCACCCAATTTATATCTTTTACTATTTCATTAATCATTTTGGGTGATGCAGCCTTGATTCAACATGCTAACTTTCCGTTGCGATTGAATAGATTGATTTAGAAATCCAAATATTTTATCGTATTTTCTGCAGAATAAATTTCAATTGATAATTTGATTTCTTGCGAAGTATTCAGACAAAGACACACCACACACCCACACACATCTTTGCAGGTTGGTAGACTTTTTTTGTAATGAATTACTCAACTTCTGAAGCTAACTCTCCTTCTTTCATTTGGATTTCCAGTTGAGAATCAATCTCGAAAACAAAAGAAATTGCAGAAAGAATATGTCATCTGTTCCTACTGATATTCGTGATTCTCTACTTGCTCTCCAAGGGATTGAAAATGAGCGTGACTTGATAGCTTCCCAAAAGGATCGGATAAAGGCCATTAAAACAGAACTATGGTTTCTGAAAACATTTCTCGACTGGAAGGGAAAGCAGAATCGGAAGAAGCTTATGGCCCTGCAAAAACATGTCAAACCATTGATGAAAAGTGTTGGAGATGATTTGCGCGACCTCTTTGAGAGCATATGGTGTAGAAAAGACGAGCCTGATCAACTTGACACCATCACCTCTGATGTGCTAAAAAAGATTCGGCTTTCCAAGCCAGATATTAGAGTTTATTATTCATATCCAGAGATTCCAAGTGCTAGTCCTCTGACCCACGAACTTGTGGTGGAATTCATAAACAATGTCGTATGGAATCTTAGGGATCTGCTGATTGCTTGACTTGGCGAGCTACTTGCTGTGCCTGATGATTCAGAGAACATATATTTTCAAGTCAAGGATCAAATGGAAGTGTTAGTAAAGGAGTTGACAGTGCTCAAAAAGTTTGTTTGTTTTCTGGGAACAATATATAGCCCAGAACTCGAAAGCTGCTGGAAAGATTTCCTCTCTCATGCTGAAGTTGTGGCAACCAATGCTGCAACTGTTTGCTTCTTCTATTTGCCTGATTCCAACGAGGATAAATCCGTGGCTCTTGGAATTACTAATTCGCTTATTGATTTGCTGCAGCAAAGGATTGAGCCTATTGAGCCACGGGTTCGCGACATCTACGCTGATGTCCTGCTAAACTTAAGATTATCAGGCAGTCCTCCCATGTCCGCCACAACACTTTTTCCTTTAGCTAAGGATCAAACTGAAACCCTTCCGGATCAGCTTAAGTCATAGAGAATTATCCTCAGTGAGTTGTCATTGATTAACAGCATTCAGGATGAGATGAGAACCGTTTCTTCACACGACTTAAGAATGTGGCTATTGATGCTGGACTAGTCATTTATTCATTGTATGACAGCAGCAAAGACAAGGAACATCAGAAGCAAGAACTGATTGTTTTAGCTGATACAGTTCAGCTTGTCAAGACACAGGTTAACCGTGATATCCGGGAGTGGGTACAATCCCATTTGCCTAAAAATGATTCATTAGGCTCTATCAATTTCCTTCTGGAGAGCCTAAAGGCACTCATTTGTTGCCCTGCTGATTCACTTGCTTCGGTGAAGAACCAACTCGAACTGGTCCATGAGGAGCTTGAATTTCTCCAACCTTTACTCAAGGGTGCAGCAGAACAAAGCAATAATAAGTATGATGAAATTCAAGATATAGCTGCAAGAGTCATTGATAATGCACATGAGTTAGAGGATACAATAGATTCTTTGGAAGTTAGAGATATTCCTCTTTCGTATTTTAAAATATGGCTCTCAGTGATGACAGAAGAGATTAAGATTGTTAGGACAGAGTTACCTAAGTCCGAGAAGAAGGAAATAACAATTGTTTCCCCTGCTACCAATGACGAAGAACCTGTGGGCTTCTTGGATGTGAAGGAAACCATAAGAGGCCAGCTAGTTGGAGGACCACGCCAGCTAGAAGTTCTCTCCATAGTCGGTATGCCTGGATTAGGAAAAACGACCTTGGCCAGAAGTTTTATGAATGATCCGTCAATTGTCTCCCATTTCAATTTCCGAGGTGAGTGTCGTGTTTCTCAGGTATACACACGTAAAGACTTGCTACTTTCCATTTTGAGTGATGCTACTCATGAGCCTATTGATCTTAGTAAAGATGGTGAAAGTGAATTAGCTGCTAGACTAAAACAAACATTAATGAGAAGAAGATATCTTCTGATTGTTGATGATGTATGGGAGAAAGATGCATGGGATGATCTAAGATTATGCTTTCCTGATGATGATAACGGCAATAGAATCATTCTGACCACCAGACTGTGGGAAGTTGCCCTTTACGCTAAACGTTTCACTGATCCCCATGATCTACGTTTGTTTAATAATGACGAAAGTTGGTCCTTATTACAAAGAAAGGTGTTTGGGGAAGAGAAGTGCCCTGAAGAGCTAAAGCAAGTTGGGCAAGAAATAGCAAAAAAGTGTAAAGGGCTACCTCTTTCGATTGTTTTAGTGGCTGGTCTCGTTGCACGGATGGATAAGGAGGAAAACTGTTGGAAGCAAATGGAATTAAGTTTAGGTGCACAAATCCAGGGTGGCACAAAGGATTTAGTGCAACTAAGTTACTACAATTTACCTTATAAGCTGAAATCATGCCTTTTATATTTCGGAGCATTTTTAGAGGATAGGGAATTTTAGTCTCAAAACTAACAAGGTTATGGATTGCCGAGGATTTCATTGAAAATGATGACGACAAGGATTTGGAGGACATTGCAAAAGATTACTTCAACGATCTTATCAGAAGAAGCTTGGTCATTGTTACTAAGAAGAGATCCATTGGAAAGATCAAGGCATGTCGTGTACATGACCTAGTGCTCGACTTCTGTAAGGAAAAAGCTGTGGAAGAAAACTTCCTTTTGTGGCTAAAATGGTATTTAACTACTCCTTCCGTTTCAATCTAGATGAGGTAGTTTGACTCGACACGGAGTTTAAGAAAAAAAAAGAAGACTTTTGAAACTTGTGGTCTTAAAAGCTTAAGGGGTAAAAGTTTTGTGGGGCCATGACATTTTTGTGGTTATAAAAACTTCTCATTAAGGGTAAAATGAAGAATTTAAAGTTGAATTATTTCCAAATTTAGAAATGTGTCATTTATTTTGGAACAGACTAAAAAAGAAAGTACCTCATCTAATTTGAAACAGAGGGAGTATATATTATTCTCTAATTATTTGGTTAAATGCAGACTTCTGCACTTGCTTCTTATCCTACTTAATTTTCCAATTTTCAGAGATTATGATGACGATCCTCCACACTTTTACTCTAAAAAGGCTAAGCAACAAGGCTTATCATCTAACTCTGATCGAGATAGGATAGCTAGGTGGAGCGTGTCATGCTCGTATGCTCGGTCGATTTTATTCAGAGAGGTCAGTGAGAATAGATTTTCTGTCATGAAAAATGCATCAGACATATTTGGTAGCTTCAAGTTTCTTAGGGTATTGGATTTGGAGTTTGTTATTGTGGATTCTTTCCCGACAGAACTTAGAAATCTAAGGTACTTTGCTGTTCGAACTGCTAAGAATTCTATCCCATCATCTATAAACAATCTTCGGAATCTAGAAACATTTCAAGTCAAAGGAATGAAGGAAGCGGTGTCATTGCCAGAAACTTTCTGGAAGTTGGATCAGTTGAGACATGTACACATTGATATAGCTATGTTCGAAAATGCAATGAAATATTTTGACAAAGGCCCCTCAAAATTGGAAAATTTGGCAACGCTTTCCTCGCCATATTTTTCTAGTGCAGAAGATATGGAGAGGATAGTGAGCAAAACACCCAATCTTCAAAAGTTAAGATGTATATTTGACAAATCATGGGGTCGTGGAAAGAACAGAAGTCGATTCCCTGTCTTAGACTCTTTACAACAACTTGAAACACTAAAGGTGCTCTTCTTCAGTATTCCGAAAATGATTCCGACTGGATTAAACTTCCCATTGAGTCTTAAGAAGTTATCATTGTGCAATTTTCCTCTGGAACTTGCTGGAATTTTGACCATTGCACAACTTCCCACCCTTTATGTACTTAAACTGCAACAAGTTGATTTTGAAAGGAATGAATGGGAAGTGAGAGATGATGAGTTCCCTCGGCTCAAATTCTTGAAACTTGAAAATCTCAATCTCTCGAAATGGAGAGCATCTGATGAAGCCTTTTCTCGCCTGGAGCGGTTGGTTTTGCATAGATGTTCATATCTTTGCGAAATCCCTTCTCGATTTGGCGACATGGATTATTTACAACACATTGAGGTAAAGTCATGCAACCAATCTGTTGTCCACTCAGCCATGGAAATCAGAGAAACACAAGTTGAAATGTTGCAGAGATGTGGTTTCAAAGTCTTTATCAAGGATAAAGACTTGTACAGCACTCGACCCTCTCCAGACCTCACTTATGGGATTACAATGGGTTTTTTGTTGTTGTTGTATCCAGCAGTAGAATAATGAATGTATCTGCAAGCTTGCAACCTTCTATTCATTTCCAGTCCGACTCACAGGTACAATCTTGAGCTAATGATGCTATTTTTTCACCCATGATATAACTTCCGTTGGTTCACTAGCTCATATATAATTTAGCTTAGTACCTTAGTTGTCTGTCTTTGAAAACTTTTTGAAGTAAAATTTCTTTATGTATTCAGTAAAATGTTTGTCTTAATGGTCCGAAGTGTGCCCCAGAAATGAATTGATGTTAGCATCTTGAAGCAATAAATTCTTGCTGATGATGGCAATAAGGATGATCTCTTTTGATATTGATCGATTTTGATAGACATCATTTTTTTGACTTTATCTGTTGGTTAAATAAATTTTTGGTGCTGCTTCAGCAAATATTGGATTGTTGTGAGGTGCCAGTTGCTGCTATTGGTCGTTGGACGGATGATTGGTGTTGTAGCATTTCTGCTTTGTTGTGCTGTTTTTGTACTTCGTTTGTACATCTATCCCCTATTGGCATTCTGTAGTCTTATGGATTTTCTCAAATTGATGGTTTCTATTTTCATTTCAATGCTTGTATTAATATGATTTTGATTTGTATCTCATGGTATGTCATGACTTCTTTGTACACAAACTATGGTGTTCGTTCCCGTATAACGTTTTGGAACACTACGGAGTTATTGATTTGACTTGAACCTCAAGGTTTTTTATTAATATATTTATTTGTTGGGTTTAAATATAAATGCACTTCCGCTAGCTCGTAAAGAGTTGAGAAGAAGGCAAGCCTCACGCCGTCGTCACTTGGCTTCGGCTTTGGCTTCGAATGTCAAATGATTTGATTGATTGATAATTTTTTACCAACAAATGTTAGTTTATTTTGTTAATATTGATATTTATTAGTAGTTGCGACTCTTCGTTTTAATTCAACCTGTCATTTCGAGTTCACTGTATTTGAAGTACCGCTATACTAGTGATATTAATCCATTCTATTTTCAGAGAAAATAATCTTAAACCTCGGGTACTAGGAGGGGAGTAAAAATAAAAGTTTTTGTCAAGGGGTCATTACTAGCTGTTGTTTTTCCGCTGATGAGACCGTTTTCTTGCGATGGTTAATGTCATTGATGGATTGAAAGAGGTTTTTAGGCTTTTTTTCCTTTTGGTTGGCAACCATGGAGGTGGTGTTGGGGGCAGCCATGGGGAGGAAGATGAAGATGAAAAATTGAAAAGAAACTGCAAATTTGGGTGTAGTTACAATGTCAAATATTCATTTTTTTCGCGACTTATGACACATGTCACGTGCTGATTGGCAAATGTGTTGCGCCCTTTTCAAAAAAGTGGTCAAATGTCTAAAGTGTGTGTTAGACACAAATGTTGTAAAAATTACGTGGGTAGCTGCTTTTTAAACTGTTATTTACTTTTTATCTAGCATTTCCAATGTTGAGCAAAAATAACAACTAGTCTATTAAAATTAATATGAAAAGATAGTGTTACCATTTCCTTCCCAGACAGAAATACGCCATTTTCAGATTCTGTACAACAGAGCAGCAGCCGAAGTTCGTTGTATTTGCAATTGCTTCAACTTCTATGGTTATCTGTGCAGGCACGCGTTATGTGTACTGAACTTCAATGGTGTGGAAGAGATCCCTTCAAAATACATATTATAAAAAGGATTACAAGCGATTATGTGCATCATATCTTGAATCCAGTTATACTGAGTCTACTGAACACGTTCAAGGGTTTAGCCAGTTATATAGAAATGCATTACAAGTTTGTGGAGGGAGGGGTGATTTCCCTAGATCATTATAAAGTAGCTCTAAATGCATTTGAAGAGTAGCTGACCAGAGTTCACCACATTGAAGAAAAGCTAAAGAAAAATTCTTTGTAATTATTTTCTATTTAGTCCTCAACTTAGAGTTACAAGCACATAAATTAAGTATAGGTAGTCCTGAACTTCGAGTTTCAAGTTCAAAAGTTAAGGACATGTAGTCCTGAAGTTAAGTTCAAAAGTTAAGGGCATGTAGTCCTGAAGTTAAGTTCAAAAGTTAAGGGCATGTCGTCCTGAAGTTAAGCTCAAAAGTTAAGGACAGGTAGTCCTGAAGTTAAATTTAAAAGTTAAGGACATGAATAGAAGGGTATTTTCGTCCGGGCAGTTAAAATTTCTTAAAGCAGTGGTTAAAGACTAAAAACATTTTAAATAGTGACTTAAAAATAAATACATATGTTATTAAATAGCTAACCGTGCCCTCCCCCCTCCCCCCCAACAAATGTTATGTCTAAAGGGTTGCCCGTGAAGGAAAGATGTGTTACAGGGATCTGGTCTCAAAGTCTGGATAAACTATATTTTTTTTGGATTTACTTTATGTATTTCTTAATTCATTTGCAGACTCTTAACATACGAAAATTACCTAAAAGTTTTATCCCCTTCACCTTGCTGCCCTCTTCAATTTTATAAACGAGCAAATTAAATGACTCTCTTTATTAGTGTTCTACAATCAAATATCATTTTGTGATAATTGTATTCTACCTTCTATTTAATCATGTTAGCTTGGTCTTCCATACCTTAATGAGATAAAAAATCAAACTCTTTGACAAAGATCTTAGTATCAGAATATGAAGCACATCACCCTAACAAAAGAAAAGAAGATATAAGATTGAGAAGCTAACGTCTAGATTATTTCAGAGTTAATGATTCAGATGATCACTCAACTTTGAGTAATTGATCATCAAAGTCATATAATTTTTCTTTTGTCTTTTAAAAATTACTCAACATTTATTTCTGATTTTGTACTTCCTGATAAAATTCAGTGACATGGCAAAAATTAATTTTAAGAAAATATCATTAAACACTAATTTAAAACATGAACAATTTTAAAACTCAACACATTTGTTACCCAATATCTGACCTATCCCACAAACTAATTTGCCGGTAACTGAAGCAGACAAGAAAAAGAAAAAATCAGTCCATCAGCACTAAGTAGGGCTGTGCACGGATCGGATCGGATCAGATTTAGCACATTTCGGATTTCGGATTTCAAATTTTAGAAAATACAATCCGAATCCGATCCGAATCATATCGGATCGGATTTTAAAGTTAGGATCGGATCGAATTTCGGATCGTATTATTATGCTTCAAAGTTGCAAACTAATATGTATATTTTCTTTGTAAAAGATGCAATGCATTAAGAAAAATGTATATTTATGCAATTATAAGAGTACTATGGTGTCAATATAGCTAAATCTAGCAATTGTAAAGGTAATAACTTGGAGGAAGATATAAAAAAGTACTGACTATTCGAAATTAAAGTGTAATATTTATACATTGCCTAATAATTTTGGATTTCGGATCGGATTAAAATATACCAATCCGAATTCTATCCGAAATTTTAATAAACACAATTCGGAATTCGAAATTGAATGGATCGGTTCGGATTTCGGATATCTGATCCGATTGATTAGCCTTAGCACTAAGTCTTGGTTTTGATAAACTAATCAGACTTTATCTTAGATTCTATCATGCATAATAGTAGATATATATATTATGACGAAAATGATGAAAGTATTATTGAGTGATAATTTATTTGAAACACAAAATCTAACATATCAAGTACGATTCTTGAGAGGATGTTGGTGATCAATTCCAAGAGCTGCTCAATTATGTCTCAGATATGGGGACACATTAACGCCAATTACTGGAAATTGAAGATAGTCGATATCTTTGATTTAACCAAGACTTATTACTTGGAAATTTGTGATGTGACAAATTACTAGCTAGCTTATTCCATTAAGCTGCTCTTGTATAGTTAAAACTCCTATGTCCGTATTAGCTGTTTAAACATAACTTTCAAATGTTTAAGTAATTCGTTTAAAAGGCCAGCGCGGTGCACTAAGCTCCCGCTATGTGCATGATCCGAGGAATGGTCGGATCACAAGAGTCTACTGTACGCAATCGATCATGTATTTCTGCAAAAGGTTGTTTTCACAGCTTGAACCCGTGACCTCCTAATCACATTTCATAAATGTTTAAGTTCGTTTCTGTGATACTATTTCATAATTCAGTTTTCATATCATTTCAGTACTTGGCTACCCCAGTATGATAAAACTTCGAGCTCGTTTGGGTGGTAAAACAAGAGGTTTAATCCCCGCCTTACACTCTGCACAATTATGGACATTAGTTGGTTGCTTCTTTTGTTTTCCACATAAAATAATAAATTATAATAAGAAAACGGATATTAGTGCATAAATTGTTTTATGCCGAGTACATTGCCAAATAAGAAAACATGCATTAGTATACATGAATTAAAATTAAAATATGATAAAAATATTCTCACACTTTTCATATTTATTTCTTCTTTGTAATCTCTATATAACTCGTCTTCGAACTAGACGACCCCTTCTAGCACAAGATCCTAAGGAAAGAGTGCCCAACTACTTTCAATACCATTAATATTCTGTTTGGCGAATTCTTTTTTTGGCCAAAACGAACTTTTTTTTGGCGAGAAGTATTTTTTTCAAAGTTAAGCTTTTTGAAGAAAAAAAGTTAATAGGAGCAAAAATGAAAAAATAATTTTTCCTCAAAAGCATATTTTTTTTAAAAGAACTTTTGAGAAAGATACTTAGTAGTACTTTTTAAAAGCTTGTCCAAATACCAATTGCTGCTCAAAAGTGATTTTGTTGGAAAAATTGGATTATGGAGAATAAGATTAGCTTGAGGCGTGTCAAGGACATTGTCCTTAAGGATATTTCGCTCATACCGTGATGAATAAAATTAGGCGTATCCCACAGGATTCAACATATTCTTCTAGTATAATTAGGAGCATAAACAACAAAGATTGAATAAGAAAAACCCAACACAAAAGAAAAAGGAGAAAAAAAGTTTTACTTTTTTTTTTTTTTTAATCTTTTTCACTCACCACCAAATGAACACAAGAAGATATATTTATACATAGTCCAAAAGTGGACATCTGATTATTAAGAAAACATTTCTGTTAGTAATGCCAAGAAACGATACATAACATTAAAAGCAATTAAGCCAAAAAAAGTTTCAAACAACAAATTGATTATCATAAAAAAAACAAATTGATTTTGGTAGCCATAATGATAGCCCTTAAAGGTTAATAAAAATATTATATTCAAAGTTATTTAAATTATCAGTTATAGATATTAAAGTATCTTCAATTGATTGGTATAATAAAGACCCATTAAAATAATATTAAAAGAATGAACGTATACATCAATTTTCTTTTTGAGTTGTCAAAATTATTTTTCTAACAATTCCCCACATAACTTAAAAAGAATATTAATTAATAGAGTAAAATAAAAAGTTTCGCTGGGTTTTCACAAATGAGCATAATGCGTCGAATCTGGTCTCTTGGACTATTAACTAAACCTAAATAAAATAAGATTAAACTTACAGAACAATTAGTGAAATTTAAATCTTCTATGAACCAAAATTCTTTCGTAAGTTTAGTGTCTTACCTATCACATTATACCATCACACACTTTGTTGTTTATCACGATTTTGCACTAATAGGCCATGCACGCGCTTGGTTTTCGTGCTCTTGGAACTTTTGTGCATAATTTCATAATAGCGGCCCTACTCCACACTCATATAGGTCCATCCATCAAGGTATTCTGCAGCACAATAAACAACCTATAAAAGACTGTGAATTAGATTAAGAATTTAAGAACTCAGCCTCACATTCCTTGCAGTCTTGCACTACACACACACACACACACACACCATAAAAGAAACATGATTTAATAGTGCATGTTTAATCAACTAATGACTTGTTATTATCCATATGAACCTACTTCATGCGATCTCGAATCACATAAGTTGGGTTACCATCATTGTTGATATATCTCAAATTGTTAAAAGTCTCAATCCCTCGATATTTCGCTTATAAATCAAAGGATCGACCGAATTCTCTTTTGTCTACACATAATATGTATAAAATATTTTCATCTCTAAGAAATTGCTATATTATATTATGTCTATAGAGAATGTATTTACTCTTCCTATTGAAGATTTATTTTCTTAAAATGGCTGTTGCACCTTAGCAATCACAATTCATCTACATAATTATTGTCGGTTAACTCATAAAGAGGTTGCTTAATCAACCTCACTTCTAGGCAATTTTAATACCACAACACCCACCAAAAGGTGATCACATAATCACTATTGAGTTTTTCTCATCTGAATCAAAGATTCAATATTACCACTGTATCCTTCTAATACAGTGAAAAATTCACATACAGAATACTAACTCATAGTATTTCTCAAGTAAGGAATAAAATGATCTCAAATGAATTGAAACTTGATTTCCATGCAAGTGCCTTTTGAAACATTTTTCAAAACATAAGAATTTATTTTCTTTTTGTATCTTCCATAGTCAAGTACCAAAGTAAAATTTTCTAAATATAGAAGCAACTTTATCTTCTATAAAAATATCTCAAATCAGTAGAAAACGGATCATAACTCAACGATTTCCTCACCAAATGATTAAGAGACCCGAAGCAATATAACTTTTCAAATCCAGAAATATAATAAGACAAAAAAAAAACCTAAACCCTAACGCTCTCTCCTCTCTCCTCTCGACTCTCATGGAGATTTGAGGGAGAAGCTTCATCCATGGCTGATCCAGCCGTGCCTCAGCCTCCTGCTGGGGACAAACTTTCTTCTTCTCAATCAAACTATGCTACACTATTCAAAACTAACAAGAAAACATCAAATTCTACACCCATTAAACTCAAACCAGTGACTCTTGTGCATGGTGAACCAATTATTACCTTCGAATCCTCTGATTTGGAGACATATATCAAGGAGGAAAACTTAGAGTTGCCCTCATCGCTAAGTTTTCTTATGGGCAGCCTGATCTTCAGGAGTTTCGAAGGAATTTCGCACAACAATTTGCCGTCAAAGGAGAATGTTCTTTAAGTTTAATTTACCCACGTCATATCCTGTTAAGATTCACTTTACAATCAGATTTTATTGATGTATATTCAAGATCTGTTACTTCAATTAAAATCAAGGAACACGGCAGGGAAAGCGTGTATCCTTTTAGAATTCAAAGATGGACCCATTGGTTTGATCCTAAGGAAGAGACTCATATTGCTTTAGCATGAATATCCCTTTCAAATTTACCTCCACAATATTTTGCACGTGAAGTTATATTCTCTATTGCATCAGCTGTGGGCAGACCTCTTCACGTGGATAAGACTACTGCAATAAAAATCAGACCTGCGACTGCTAGGGTTAGGGTTGAAGTTAATCTGATGGCCAAAATGCCAGATGATGTGAGATTGAATGTTCGAGATTCTAATTCAGGGGAAATTCGTACACGATGGCAAAATATTGTGTATGATAATCTTCCTAGCTATTGCACGCTATGTAAACATCAAGGCCACAAGGAGAAGAACTTTCGATCAAAGTTACAGTCTATTCAGGAAGACCAAAGGGATATAGATCACGATCAAAGAGGTAATCTACAAGAAGTGTTTCATATTATGGGAAGTAAAAATATGCAGATTATGGAGAGAGAACAATTACAGGGTGATATTAGGGATTTACTGAACAATAAAAGAGCTGCTAAAGGTCAAGATAATGTTCAACATGATGGTCATCAAACGCATATGGAGCAGCAGCAGGTAGTGCAAACAGAAGAAGGAAAACAAATTGGTAATATGAACAATGAGAATATGCAGAATGAAGCAGTTAAAGGTACACCTATAGGTGAATATTCAATGGTTGATAAGGGTCCATCCAAACCTTCACGTGATGTCCCTGCTAAAACAGCCATAGCGACGATTCTCAAAGCAATTAATCCAATTGTGCAAGCGTATGATATGTTGCACTCTTCTAAAGATGCAGTTGTTAGTTTAAATGTTGGTTCTGATCGATCTAAGGCAAATGGTGATCAAAGTTCTAAGGAGCATATACAGGAAAGTTTTGATGCTAAGGCTGTCAATGTAGAGGCTACAAGTCCAAATGTTGTACCTGAAATTTATGTTCATAATCTAGGTAATCAAATGACTGGGCAAAGGGCAGCATCAGTGGTCACTCTAGATGGTGAGACCCAGACCTTTGGAGTAGATGAGAGAGGAAATTAGGGAGAATCTTTGGAAGATAATACTGGACATGTAAAGCTTTATGGTAAAGGTTAGGATCAAAATAAAAAAGGAGAAGATTGGAACGTGGTAACCCACAGAAAATCACCTACAAAGAAGGGACAATCACCAAAACACCAGAACCAAAGTGGTCGACCAATTGTCACTAACCTAGTATCCATTGTAAATTACTTCGATATTCTGGAAATTAATAGAGATGATGGAGGTGAGGCAATTGGTTTAAATGGTAATGGGATATCCAAGGAGTTAGTACCATGCAACAAAAGTGACAAAGATCATCAGGACAATGGCAATATAGCGAGGGATTTGAATGTTCCACCAATTGCCTCAAAGAATAATCTGGTAGAGGAAGTAACGGGCAAAGCTCACAGCTCTAATACTCCTCTATTGAATTTTTCTAATCCTCATATGGAACGAATTAATAAAGACGCTCAGAATGCAATGATGTTGAACTCTAATATGGTCAAAACAACCTTTGGTGACATTGAATACTTCAGTTTTTGATGTACCATCACAATCAATGGAGTCTTTTGGAGAGCATAATGTTGATCTTGGAAAGATGGTTCTGTCAACAGGAAACAATAAGGAAATTATCAAGGCCAATGTGAGGGACATGGTAATTAGATCCAAGCTGTGGGCAGACCAATGTGAGTATGAGGGAGATGAAGATTGTGATGATAGATTTGCTGGGGTTTCATCGAGGAAGATGATCAGGAATGTGAAGTAGACGAGATGTTATCAGTTGGCTCACCTTCTGTGCCAAAAATTGGCAGCTCATCAAAACTATGTTCAGCCAGCAAACTTAATGCTAATGCACCAGATTTTATCCCTATATCTAGGCAACAATATAAAGGAACGAAGACAATAGAAGATAGCTCCTTGGCAACGGCAGCAGTGAAGCAAACTGGGCAACAACAACAACAAATCAGAACACTAATGCTGGTATTTGTGAGCGACAGGAAGCAACACCAACTACAGGACAACACCAAATCAACACTTCAGGTGTTGTTCCTACTGCTGGTCGAAGTGCAACAACAATATCAGATTCTGTGCAACAACAAATTGTGACAACTACTCCAGTCATTTCGTTAGAAGAGAGAAAGCTCTTGGATGCAGTGGTAAGTTCCAATCCAGTAAACTCCCCTTCTGCCTTTAGTACAGGTCATATGAATAAGAAAAGTAACAATGTTCAAAGCATACAACAAAGACAAAACAAGGCAACTTTGGTAAATAAAAAAGATGGAAACACTTTGGTGACACAAAGTTTTGCTCAAGTCATGCTAAATCCGGTGATTGTGGGCATAGATACATTCGAAGAGAGTGAGGAAGATGATATTATAAATAAATGTCGGGCAGAGGCAGCAAGAAAATGTGATTTATCACCTATGCGTAGCAGAAAAAGGAAGAAGTCTCATAGAAGAGAAAAAAGTTGGGACGTTAAGGTGAGTGAAGATGTGAACATAAGGCGACTCCCAATGAGAGTTGCCAAACAAGAACATGCTTATCCAACTACGTCAACAAAGTCCACTCGTTCAAAGAAGAAAGCATGAAATTTGAAGACATTTTGAAGAAGGTAGAGGATGAAGACAAGCGTCTACAAGTTGAAGACTTCACAAAATTAGAGAAGAAAGGACATCACTGCTATTTCTACATATTTTTATTATACCATCACATTAGCATAGTTTTATGTAATATCATCACAGAGTATGCTATAAACTCTGTGATGATCATAGAATACTTAGTTCTAGCTAGTTCTTTCTTTTTACATGCATGTTAGTAGGTGAGGCTATTTTATGCCTCTTTAGAATTAGTCAAGGTAAGGTTTAGCCCAGTAGTTGTTGCTCATGACCTATGTCTTTGGGAAAATACCCACACGGCTGTGAGATTATATCCCCTCGTGAGACTTTGCCGGCAGCTACAACATGATTCCTCTACATGAGGCTGCCATATAGGGCATTGTGAGGCGCAGAGGAGTGATTATATAGCCAAGGCATAGAGGCAACACTACTGGTGCTATTGTACCCCTTATTTGTACTATTCCTATATGTTTTTTTTTTTATTATTAATAAAATAGCTCTAGGCACCTGCCTAGTGGATTTGCTTAAAAAAAATATATTTTTTTATCTTCCAATACAAATTTTTGCCACAAAAAATATCAAATTTGTAAGGCTTAATTGTGACATTAATAAATAATTTACACTGAACACCAACCCAATCGTGAGAAAGAAATTCTTGCAACTACGAAAACTACAACAACCTCCGTGAACAGACGCTTTGTCAGTTCATTTTTTATATAACTTCAATTCAATAATTAAGAAAAAAGGTTAAAAAGGCTGAAGAAGCACCATTGGTGATTTTCTCACATTTTCCTTTTTTAGGATCAGGCTATATAAATTTGGACACCATGGCCCCCCACATTTTCGAAAATTACAGATTAAGGAGATAATCTTTTTACAACTCATAAAGAGTTCTAGTTAATAAATAACAAGCTAATGATTAGCTTCACTCCAAATTTTTTTTCTTCTATTTAGCTACATTATTAGATTCAAAATAATATGAATGTCTTATATCTCATGTATTATTTCTGACCATATCACATCATCGCAGTAGTTTATTCTCATTAATTATTTTTTATACAAAAGAAATCAAGACCTCATAGTACCTTAGAGTAGCTTATGTGCTTATAAATTATTTTCAATGATTTTAATTAGAGGACTAAATTGATATTCTCATGTCTCAAATAAAAACTAATTATGCCCTATTTGAATAAATGTAAAGCAAAAATATTAACATCTCACAAGATTATGGACAACGACCCATACTATATCATCATCAACAAATATTTTAAGAAATTAACATTTTAATTAAAAGATGGATAAATATTCTTGAAGAAGTAGCATATATCCAGTTGATATGACACTTACAAGATGAGAAACATAAGCAAGGCAGATGATTTTTCTTCTTTATATCTGTCTATTATAAGACAACTTAATATCATTTCTACTAGATCAACTTAACATTATTTTTTTACCATTTTAAAGACTAATGGAAACAAAAGTACAACATGAGCTTTTCCATCATTTCGAGAAATAAACTTCACATAAACTTAAGAGAGTTACTTTGTACGATCTTATATGTATCAACTGAGCAGAATAAATGCAAATAAATTGTACTATATACATAAAACCAAGATTCTAGTTAAATTAAAATTATATATAATTTTTATATTGATGAGTGGTGACCAATATAAATTAAATCTCATATAGTTAAAAGAGAACAAAAATAATGAATACCATTTTATCAAAAAATATAGATAACTGAGAGAAAACATACCAAGTTATCAATATTGAAAATCTGATGATTTTTTCTATATCATTGATACGATGAATATGCTAAGCAGAATAGTTGTAATCTTTACCTTTTCTGAAGAAAAGATGGGTGAACATCGATATACCACCGAGTAAAATTAGAATAATGACTAGAATAATTTGTGCATCCAGCATAGGAGTATCAGTGAAAATATTGTAATTCTTATTCTCCATAATAATAGCGTGCAGTGGAAAAATTGAATTATGGAGAGTAAGGTTAGCTTGAGGCATGACAAGGATAGAAGCGGATCTAGGATTTTTATAACATGGGTGTACCATTAAAAAAGAGAAAAAATAAAAGTATTAAGTGAGAATTGATCTCTGCTTCTCTAGGTAAATAACTCAACATTCAACAAAGTGCATCATTTAGTCTTTATAAAGCATGAGTGCCATAAGTAATAATAAATCAATTATGAAAAATATGTACATAAAATACCTAGTTTGGCGAATAGATCATGAGTTCACGTGCGGGGCTATAAATCCGCCCCTGGTCAAGGACACTGTCCTTAAGGATATTTTGCCCACACTGTAATAAATAAAGTTAATCGTATCCCCCAGAATTCAACAAGCTCTTCTAATATAACTAGAAGCAGAAACAACAAAGATTGAATAAAAAATATTCAACACAAAAGAAAAAGGAGAAGAAAGTTTTACTTTTTTCTATCTTTTTCACTCACCACCAGATGTGCACATAAGAAATATTTGTACACAGTCCAAAAGTGGACATCTGATTGTTAAGAAAACATTTCCAATAGTAATGCAAAAAAACGTTACATAAAATTAAAAGCAATTAAGCCAAAAAACGTTTCAAACAGCAAATTGATTGTCATAAAAAATCAAACTGATTTTGGTAGCCATAATGATTGTCATTAAAGGTTAGTAAAAATATTATATTCAAAGTTATTAAATTTTTAGTTATAGATATTAAAATATATTCAATTGATTGGTATAATAAAGCCCTATTAAAATAATATTAAAAGAATGAATGTATACATCAATTTGAATATTTCTTTTTAAGTTATAAAAATATTTTTCTAACAATTTTCAAATTAACTAGCCAAAAATAAAAGTGCTTCTCACCAAAAATACTTTATTTTAAAAATACTTTTGAGAAAATATTTTTTAAAATAAGGAGATTTTAGAACTTTGGCCGAACATGCTATAAGTTAAACACTTGTCACTCTAAGGGCTTGTTTGGTACGGGAATAAGTGACTATTAAATTCGAAATTAAATTTGAGACGAGTATCATTTTATCCCTATAGGAGGGTGGGATAACAATCTCGAAATAACTAATCCCGAAATAACTTATCTTGAAAAAACTTGTTTGCAACCAAAGGAGAGTCCAAAACCAAAATGTGGTTCTTTTGGACTCAAAGAACCAAAATGTGTGAAGAAAAATATAATGCCAAACTATATATAACGCCCTTTAGAAGAGCGCTATATCTTAACGATCATTTGTCCGTTAAGGTATAGCGCCCTTTTAAAGAGCGTTATATATACAACGCCTTTCCTTACCGTGCTATACATATTATGTGGGCCCACCAATAATTCTTGTGGGTTTAACTGACATAACAATAATTCAACTGGGTATAACGCCCTTATTTAAGTCGCTATACCTAAAAGAATTGTACCCCCATATTGGTTTTTGCCTTATTTAAAGAGGTTAAGGATTTTCTAAAAATCCATTCATAAATATTCTCAAGTATTTTGAAATATTTCTTCGTTAAGTTGTTTTGCATTTTGTCATAACATTTGAATAGCGAATAATAAGTATTTCATTATATTGGGGGGTGAGATTGTGGTGGCGAATAACTCAGTAACCTATAGTTTATCTCTACACCGTGATGTTATATTGCCACTTACAATGGAGTACGATACATTGATATCGTTGTTATGTAAAAAAAATGAGTGTGAGAAAATGTTCGGTGAATCTTAAAGTAACCGGAAGATATCCGTATTCTGTCACTCTACAAGGGATTGTTTGTTATGTTGAGTTTAACATCGAGGACGATAAAACTCTGAGAGATTTTTTGAGGACTCCGGATGAATACAGGGAATTTATTGTGATATAAATATTGGAAATGTACGTCAAGGTTGAAGACGTTCGCAATAATGAGGTTGCGCAAAGCAGGGATATTCCTCAGTCATCGGGTGGTTATTCTGGAGATGTTTTAGCTGAACAGGTTCCGGTTGAAAGAGTTTGACCTAGTCTAAACTTATCTCTACGGGCGAATGAGGAGCGAGGAAATAATTTCTCTTCTAGTTTACATAATCCATAAGACGAGTGGTAAACTTTAATTTTTCTTTGTGTTACAATGTTTATTTTTGATGTATTGAATTTGTATTAGCACTCATGTATTCCAAAAATGGTACCAGCCAGCTATGAATTTTACAAGTTATGAATCAACGCCCAATTGGAATATGCCTAGTTCTGGTGTGTAGATCATAGTGGTCCATCCGGGAGTCATCACCGACAGGATAATGTCCCTCATGAGATGTCAACACATTATGATTTGTTAGTGAAGTGATATAGCTATATGT
Organism: Nicotiana knightiana; assembly: GCA_005239525.1. Classification (NCBI taxonomy): domain Eukaryota; kingdom Viridiplantae; phylum Streptophyta; class Magnoliopsida; order Solanales; family Solanaceae; genus Nicotiana; species Nicotiana knightiana. The sequence goes on along the minus strand of ML419303.1, from coordinate 59,683 downwards.
AAAGTATTTATAAATTTGAGTAACTCATCATTTTGTTGGTTGTGCAATGAAAACGAGCAACTTGAAGGTCATGTCCTTACCCAATTTTCCATAGACGACATATTTAATCGAGATCTGGCAGATGCACAGAGTCAGGAAGAGAATAGTGATTTGATAACAATGCCAATGAGTCTGGAGATGACACACCCTTCCCTGATGAGGGTGTTGATGAGGAGGAAGAGAATGATGGACCTGATTTGATGAGGGAACGTGCTCCACCCCCATTAGACCAAGAGTGTACGAGTCCCACATGCCGTTTCATTCAAGGGAGATTCCCTACCTTGATCATTTGCCAAGTATGCCGGATGTGGATGCCCTCACAAAGGATATTGACAAAATTTGGACATCAATGTGGGATGAATCTAGAGCAATGGTGCTGTCAAAAGGCATGCTTTTTCACGATAAAGCGCGCCTAAGCATGGCGGTGCTAATGACAACGTAAAAGAGTGTCGTGATATCACGGTATCAGAGTCAACTACTGATGTATACAAAGTTATTTGTTGTAGATGGTTCACGGGTTGTAATTGGATGTTGCATCTACGAAAGAAGAAAACAAATATATGGGTTGTGGGTAAATACATTGGCACCCACAATTGTGAAATGGACACATTCAGTGGGAACCATTTTAACTTGAATATTGACTTGATTTCTCTTGTCTTGATTCCACACATTGTAGCGTCCATAAGGTACAAGCTCAAAGAGTGTATAACATCCGTCCACCAGGAATATGGGTGCACCATTACCAAGAGAAAGGCATTTCTCGGGCACAAACGTGCATTTGAAATTATTTATGGTAACTGGGATAAGTCCTTTGCATCTCTACCCAAGTACATGACTGCATTACAACACTTTAACCCCGGGGCTGTTGTTGAATGAAAGCTTAAGCGGAGTTCGGAAATACCAGAATATATATTCAAATATATGTTCTGGGCATTTAAATCAGCAATTGATGGTTGTCTACATTGCTAGCCTGTAATATCCATAGACGACACTCATGTCTATGGAAAGTATGATATTAAGCTGTTGATCGCGGTTGCAGCAGATGTAATGAAAGTATATTTCCCTTAGCTTTTGATATTTGTTCCAATGAAAGCCAAGATTTTTTGAACCACTTGAAGCACGTTGTCAAACATCATTCAGGTATTTGTCTAATATCTGATCGGCATGGTGGTATTTTAATTTATGTACAAAATTTGCCTGCATGGCAAGAGCCATATGCCTACCATCGTTACTGTGTGAGGCACCTGAAGGCCAATTTCTAAAAGGCTCATCCCAACAAGGATTTTCACGATTTAATGTGGATGGCTGCAACAGAATACCAAGAGTATAAATAGGAGGCGCATGGAATCTATCCAGCAGGAAGACGAGAGAGCCTACCTTTGGTTGATGCGACATAAGCTTGAAAAGTGGACTTTGCATGCGGATGGTGGCAGAAGATGGGGAATTCTGACTACAAATATGTCAGAGTCTTTCAACGGGTTCTTGAAGTATGCACGAGGATTGCCTGTCACTACCATGGTGTGGATGTCATTCAAGTAGATGGCGGAGAGGTTTCTTGAAAGGTCTAGAGGTGCATCGTCATTGATGGAAAGAGGTTTTGAATTTATGCCAATAAGAATGAAAATATTTAAGAAATACAGGCGGCGAGCACATTGGCTTTCATATTTTACAGTATTGCGCCGAACGAAATATTTTTTAAGTTCTCACCGCTATCCATCAAAACCGGGGGAATAATACACACACTATAACTGAATTCAGAAGGTTATTCTCTTGTGGGAAATGGTCCATCTACCACATGCCGTGCTCACATGCCATCAAGTGCTTTCAACATACAGGTTTAGGAGCAACTAACTACGTTGATAAAGAATATAGTGTTGCTGCATACTTAAACACCTATAGTGAGCAGTTGCAGCCAGTGGGTGCTGAGCATTACTGGCCGCCGAAACCATTTGAGATGGTGTGTAACAAGGACTATGTACATCAACGACAAGTGCAAAAAAGAATGCGTGTACGGAACCAAATGGATGTTGGTGATACCGTTTATGCGCGCAAATGTGGCATATGATTGCAAACAGGACACGACCGTCGTAAATGTCCTTCAACTAGTTTGGGTGGAGGTGGTAATCCATCTCCTAGCGGAAGTTCATCTAATGTGCCCAACTATCAAGGATACACATAATGTTTTGTTTCCGTAATGTGGTTGTAATAAGCGTATGTACTTGTTTATCTTGCAGAATGTATGAAATAAAATTATGTTTCTATTGCTGTTAAATCCTATTGATATTTGTCATTAATACTTCAGTACAACAATCTAACATAAACCCATTTAAAAAAAAACAACTGTCTTGTCAACCTGAAAAAGCTGCTCGCATGCAAAAGCTATCTTTTAGAAAAGCGGTATTGTACCCGAAAGAATCTTTAACACGCGAAGCATAGTGCGGTGAAATACTACGTTATGTGGGTTGTCTTGTCGACCTGAAAAGCTGCTTGCCTGCAAAAGCTAACTTCTGGAAAAGCTGTATTGTACCCGAAAGAATCTTTAACACGGGAAGCATAGCACGGTGAAATACTACGTTATGTGAGTTGTCTTGTCGACCTGAAAAGATGCTTGCTTGCAAATGCTAACTTCTGGAAAAGCTGTATTGTACCCGAAAGAATCTTTAACACGCGAAGCATAGAGCGGTGAAATGCTACATTATGTGTGTTTTCTTGACGACCTAAAAAGTTGCTCGTCTGCAAACTCTATCTTCCGGAAAAGCTATTTCGTACCCGAAAGAATCTTTAACACGCGAATGTCAGGACCCGGAATTCCCACCATCGGGACCGTGATGGCGCCTAATGTTTTACTTGCTAGGCAAGCCAACATTAGAGATCATTAAACCATTTCTAAACCCTTTCAGTGGTTTACAACAATTAAGCTACAATAAGTAAAAGAAAATGCAGAAATCCATAACACTTATATACAACTACCCAGAATCTGGAGTCACAATTCGCGAGCATTCTAAAATTTACTACAAATACAAGTCTGAAAGAAGTACAACTGTTTGAATAAAAGAAAACAATAAATAGAAAGGAGGGACGGGGACTTCAGGTCTTGTGAACACCGACAGGCTACCTTGAGTCTTCGATCGGATGAAGCCAACAGCTAACTCAGGGTCAACTCGGTCCAGCACCAAAATCTGCACAGAAAGTGCAGAGTGCAGTATCAGTACAACCTACCCCATGTACGGGTAAGTGCCGAGCCTAACCTCGACGAAGGAGTGACGAGGCTACAACGAGACACTCACAATAAAACCTGTATACAGTGAATAATAATGACATAAAAGAAGGAAGTATAACGTAAAACATTAACTTGCAAGGAATAATACAACATCCAACGTGTCTCAGCATTGTTCAGCTATAACCAATCCTTAAGTGCAATTCAAAGCAACCGTACAATTCACACAGTCAAAGAAAGAACATAAACACATAAACTGTTGCAGCGCGCAACCCGATCCTACTGTACATGTCACAATCCTCCCTTATTTCTTCTTAATATCATAAATAACAAAATATAGATAAAAAGTTGCGGCGTGCAACCCAATCCCACCATATCATAATAAGCATAATCATGGTTCACTCTTATATCACCACATTCCACCCTTATAACACCTGTTGCGGCGTGCAACCCGATCCCACCGTATACTATCAGTTCACCCTTATTCCTCCTCAATAATTCACCCTTATTCCACCTGTTGCGGCGTGCAACCCGATCCCACCATATTCATATCAATTACACAGGAAGTATAGGAGTTTCACAAATTAACACAAGACCTTTCTTAATACTTAAACTTCAGAACGAGGAAATTGGAAACCTTATACTCAATAAAACTCTACACAAATAATACTACTCAGCAAGACCAATCCAGAATATCACTAAAACACTTAAGCAAGTAATAGGGGATAAGGAAACTACGGTACAACAATTATCTTCAACAAGGAGAAACAATATCAACAGGTAGCAATTAAGCATGGAAATACAAGTAGGCATGTAATAATTAAAGCAGGGAAGGAGCAATATAAAGAGAACGGGAAAGAAATAGGTAAAAACAGATAAATTTGCGGCGCATAAGTACTCGTCACCTCACATATACGCCGCTCACATGATTTTTCATATAGCAGTTAAGGCAAGGATTCTTAATCCCTCAAGTCAAAGTTAGACACAACACTTACCTCGATCCACATGCCACTCACTGCTAAAGAAATCAATTACAATGTATAGATTTAGGTTTCCCAAACTTTTCCCCAAAAATTCAAAAATCAACCCCGGACCCGCTGGGTCAAAACTCGAGGTTCGGACCAAAACCCATTCACCCATTCGCCCCTGAGCCTGAATATGCAATTAGTTTCAAAATCCGACCTCAATTTGAGGTCTAAATCCCAATTTCCCAAAAATCTCTAATTCTACCCAAACCCCTAATTTCTACCATGGAAATCCTAGATTTTAGGTTGAAAATTCATGAAATGCAACGGGTAATTGAAAGAAAATGGTTTGGAATCACTTACTAACACTTTGGGGAAGAAATTAACACGGGAGAGTCGCCTTTAGGTCGTTTGGCGTTTGAAAATTTGAAAGAATGTCTTAAGTCCCGTAATAGGACTTTTTAATAGCTGGGCGACAGTGTTTATCATGTTCGCGAGGACACTGTCACGTTTGCGAAGAGCTTCGTCCTAGAGACTTACATGATCGTAAAGCTCCCACCGTGTTTGTGAAGGCTATGCCCCCTGGGCTTCGCAATCGCGAGTCCGTGCTCGCATTCGCGATGAAGAGCCACTGACCCTTCCCCCAGGTCCCTAAAGCATCGTGTTCCCATTGGGCTGGTCGCGTTCGTAAAGAGTAAAGCCCCACTGCTTCGCGTTCGCGACCCAGCCTTTGCGTTCGCGAAGAAGAACTTTCATCCAGTTCCATTTTACTCTCCGCGTTTGCGAGAGTACCTTCGCGAACGCGAAGAAGAAGACACCAGATGACAACTGAAACACAAAAAACCAGATTTCTAAGTGTAAAACTTCCCGTAGCCTATCAGAAACTCACCCGAGCCCTCGGGGCTCCAAACCAAACATGCACACAAGTCCTAAAGCATCATACAAACTTACTCGCGCGATCAAATTTCTAAAATAACACCTAAAACTATGAATTTAACACCAAATCGATTGAAATTTTCAAGAAAGCTTTAAAACTTCTATTTTCACATACGGGCGTCCGAATCATGTCAAACTGAATCCGTTTATTACCAAACTTCACAGACAAGTTATAATTATTATATTGAACCTGTACCAGGTTTCGGAACTAAAATACGGGCCCGATATCAAAAATGTCAAATATCAATATATTCTTAAAAACATTAGATTTTCAGACATTTAATTTTCAATAAAAATTCAGAACTCAAGCTAGGGACCTCGAAATTTGATTCCGGGCATACACCCAGGTCCTATATTTCAAACAGACCCATCGGAATCGTCAAAACACGAGTCCGGGTCCGTTTACTCAAAACTTTGACCGAAGTCAACTCAAATAAACTTTTAAGGAAAAAATTCTTATTTTTATCATCATTCAACATAAAAGCTTTCCGGAAACATGCCCGGACTGTGCACGCAAATTGAGGAGGGTAAAAATGAGACTTTTAATGTTTAAGACGGAGGATCGAGTTCTAAATCATAAGATGACCTTTTGGGTCATCACATTCTCCACCTCTAAAACAATTGTTCGTCCTCGAATGGACATAGAAAAGTACCTGAATTGGTAAATAGGTGGGGATATCTACTCCACATGTCCAACTTAGACTCCTAAGTATCTGCCTCAGTGGGCTGACCTCTCCACTGCACTCGAACTGAAGGATAACTCTATGATCTCAACTGACGAACCTGCCGTGCTAGAATAGCCAACGACTCCTCCTCATTAGTCAAATCCTTGTCCAACTGGACACAGCTGAAATCTAACACGTGGGACGAGTCACCATGATACTTCCGGAGCATGGACACATGGAACACTTGATGAACTACAGATAACCCTGGAGGCAACGCAAGCTTATAAGCAACCTCTCCCACTCTCTCTCGAGAATCTCAAAAGGCCCGATATATCTAGGTCTCAACTTGCCCTTCTTTCCAAACCTCATGACACCCTTCATGTGTGACACCCGCAATAACACTCTCTCACCGACCATGAATACCACATCGGGAACTCTATGATCGGCATAACTCTTTTTCCTAGACTGAGCTGTGCGAAGTCGATCCTGTGTAATCTTGACCTTATCCAAGGCATCATGTTCTTGATCAGTACCCAACAACCGAGCCTCCTCCAGCTCAAACCACCCAACTGGAGACCGACAGCGTCTACCATATAATGACTCATAGGGAGCTATTTGAATGCTCGACTGGTAATTGTTGTTGTAGGCGAACTCCGCAAGGGGCAAGAACTGATCCCACGATCCTCCGAAGTCTATAACACAAGCGCGGAGTATATCCTCCAAGATCTGAATAGTGCGCTCGGACTGCCCATCCGTCTGAGGATGGAATGTTGTGCTCAACTCAATCCGCATACCCAACTCACGTTGTACTGCCATCCAGAAGTGCGAGGTGAACTGCGTACCTCGATCAAAGATGATAGACACAGGAACACCGTGAAGACGGACGATCTCACGAATATAATTCTCTGCCAACCGCTACGAAGAATAGGTAACTATCACATGAATGAAGTGTGTTGACTTTGTCAGCATATCCACAATGACTCAAACGACATCGAACTTCCTCTGAGTCTGTGGGAGTCCACAAACAAAGTCCATAGTGATACGCTCCGACTTTCACTCAGGAATCTCTATCTACTGAAGCAAACTATCGGGTCTCTGATGCTCATACTTCACCTACTGAAAATTCAGGCACCGAGCTACATAAGCAACTATATCCTTCTTCATCCTCGTCCACCAATAATGTTACCGCAAGTCCTAGTACATATTGGCGGCGCTGGGGTGAATAGAATCCCGAGAACTATGAGCCTCCTCAAGAATCAACTCACGAAGCCCATCAACATTAGGCACACACACGCGACCCTGCATCCTTAAAACCTCGTCATCTCCAACAGTAACCTGCACAGAAAGTGGAGAGTGTAGTATCAGTACAACCGTCCCCATGTACTGGTAAGTGCCGAGCCTAATCTCGATAAAGGAGTGACGAGGCTACGGCAGGACACTCAAAATAAAACCTGTATGCAGTGAATAATAATGACAGAAAAGAAGGCAGAATAACGTAAACAGTAACTTGCAAGTAATAATACAACATCAAACGTGTCTCAACATTGTTCAACTATAACCAATCCTTAAGTGCAATTAAAAGCTACCGTACAACTCACACAGTCAAAGAAAGAACATAAACACATAAATTATTGCGGCGCGCAACCCGATCTGTCACGACCGTAAATCCTAAGCCGACCGTGATGGAGCCTATCATGATACTAAACTAGCCAATCTACCATGAAATAACATAATGACTTTCCACTAAATTTTAAACTGTTCAATATTCCATAAAATTCTTCCGGTTTAACAGTTTAAAGCAATGAAACAAATAAAGTAGTTTATACACTGCCCTAAAACCTGGAGTCAACCGTCATGAGCATCTATAAACAATACAACGTACTATTATTTCCTTACTATAACCAGTTCTAGGAAATGATATCAAATAACGGGATAAGAAGGGAAATAGGGCATGTTGCGGACGCCAAACAACTATCTCAAAATCCCGAACAAAGCTCCAAGAGAATGCGAAAACAGTAGCGCTCAGACCCAACACCTGAATCTACACACAAGGTGCAGGGAGTAATGTGAGTACGCCAACTCAGTAGTAATGAGAGTAAATAATGTCTAAGGCTATGAAACACGTAAAAAATAGTCATCAATGTACAATAAATGAAGCCTTTCTTTCAGAGAACACAGATACAATATCTTGCAACATTTACAAATCGTTTTCAGTAAAAATATCTTTTGAAAATGTACCCTTTTTTCACAAATTCCATATAAATCAAATGATTCAGTAAATAAAGTCGACGGAGGTCATAAATACTCCTACAAATGGAAACATGTATCATAAACAGCCCCTCGAGCGTATCATCACTTAGCATTAATCACTCATCATGCCTCACAATCACTCAGTATTAACCCCTCAGGCTACATCACAGACGCTCATGCCTCCTAATCTCTCATCACTCGGCACTCGGAACTCGACACTCGCACTCTGTAGGTACCTGTGCTCACTGGGGTTGTACAGACTCTGGAGGGGCTCCTACAGTCCAAGCACTAATATCAAGCCATCTTGTGGCATAATCACTCAAGCTCTCGGCCTCTCATATATCATAAACAGTGCAACATACTGCGGTCTGCAGCCCGATCCCATAATATCCTTACAACATAGGCACTCGGCCTCACTCAGTCAGAAATATCTCAAAGCCACTCGGGCTATCAAATAAATAGGGTACTCGACCCAAAATATCATTTATATCACAAAAGTAGTGTAAATGAGACTGAGTTTCGAAATCAGTTAAACAGGAAATGATTGAGTGTAAATCATAAGTCAACACAGTGAGGTATAGCAGTAACATCCCTCGAAGGGTCCAAACAGGTCGGCACAAGGCCCCAAACATGGAGTACATCCCATAATATAATAATAGTCTTAAAACATGAATATCATATGAAGTAGAATCAAATACGCAACGTAATAGTTTGCATTGGACGGACCAAGTCACAATCCCCAAACCGTGCGCGCCACACACTCGTCATCTAGTATGTGAGCCACTCCAAACAGTGATAAAGATGTAAAGTCCGGGGTTTCATACCCTCAGGACAAGATTTACAGTCATTACTTACCTCAAAAATTCCATTCCGACCCCGATAGCTAAGTTTTCACTACCGACCAGAAATTTCCAAAAACTAAATTTTGCCAATTCAAGCCTAGTTCTACACCGGACCTCTAAACCACCTTCCAAACACATTCCTATGTCCCAAATCACCTAACGAAGCTATCCGAGCCCGAAAATACACATTCCGAGGTCGTTTGCCTATAAGTCAACTCCCAGTTGACTTTTCTAACTATAAAGCCAATTTAAGAGATCAAGTACCTCAATTCTCACCACGACCACTCCGAACTCGAACCAACTGACTCAACACGACATAATTAAGCTAAGAAACACACGATAAAGTAGAAATAGGGAAAACGAGGCTAAATCTTAAGGAACGACCGAACGAGTCGTTACACGATCCCAGCTCTTAAACAAATATTCGTCTTCGAACGGATCTAGAAACATACCTGGTGTCTCAAATAAGTGAGGATATCTGCTCCGCATCTCCCGCTCGATCTCCCAGGTCGCCTCCTCCACTGGCTGCTCTCTCCACCGCACTTTCACTAAAGCTATATCCTTAGACCTCAACTTTTTGACCTGACAACCCAAAATAGCCACCGGCTCTACCTCATATGACATATCACCCTCAAGCTGAACCGTGCTGAAGTCCAAAACATGAGACATGTCACCAACATACTTCCGAAACATGGAAACATGAAACATCGGATGAACACTCGATAAGCTGGGTGGCAAAGTAAGTCTATAAGCCACCTCTCCAACTCTCTGAAGCAGCTCAAAAGGCCCAATGAACCGGGGACTCAACTTGCCTCTCTTCCCGAACCACGTAACACCCTTCATGGGTGTCACCTTCAGTAGCACCTTCTCCCCAACCATGAAATACACATCCCGGACCTTTCGGTCTGCGTAACTCTTCTGCCTAGACTGCACCGTGTGAAGCCGCTCCTGAATCAACTTCACCTTATCCAACGCATCCTGTACCAAGTCTGTGCCTAATAGTCTAGCCTCGCCCGGCTCAAACCAACCAACCGGAGATCTATACCTCCTACCATATAAAGCCTTATACAGAGCCATCTGGATACTCGAGTGATAACTGTTATTATATGTAAACTCCGCGAGTGACAGAAACTGGTCCCATGAACCCCTGAAATAATGACGCAAGCACGCAACATGTCCTCAAGAATCTGAATAGTGCGCTCTAATTGTCCGTTCATTTGAGGATGAAATGTTGTGCTCAACTCAACCTGAGTACCCAAATATCTCTGCACGGCCCTCCAAAATTAAGATGTGAACCGAGTACCTCTGTCAGACGTGATAGAAACTGGAACACCATGCAACCAGACAATATCCCGGATGTAAATCTCAGCTAACCGCTCTGAAGAATAGGTAGTTCCAATAGGAATGATGTGCGTGGACTTGGTCAGCTGATCCACAATGACCCATATAGAATCGAACCTCCTCGAATTCCGTGGGAGACCAACTACAAAGTCCATGGTGATCTGCTCCCACTTCCACTACGGAATATCCAAACTCTGATGCAACCCACCTGGTCTCTGGTGCTTATAGTTGACCTGATGACAGTTGAGACATCGAGCTACAAACTCAACAATATCCTTCTTCATCTGCTTCCACCAGTAATGCTGTCTCAGATCCTGATACATCTTCACGACACCTTCATGGATGGAATACCGCGAGCTATGGGCCTCTACTAGAATCAACTCTCGAAGCCCATCCACATTGGGAACACAAATATGACCTTGCATCCTCATAACCCCATCATCACCAATAACTACATCCATGGAATCACCTCGTCGGACCCTATCCTGAAGGACGAGCAAGTGTGGGTCATCATACAGGAGCTCCCTAACCCGGTCATAAAGAGAAGACCTGGAAGCTACATGAGCTAATACCCGACGAGGCTCTGATAGATCCAATCTTACCAACTGGCCTGCTAAGTCCTGAACATCAAGTGCTAATGGTCTCTATGATGATGGAAGATATACTAGACTCCCCAAGCTCTTCGCTCTGCGACTCAAGGCATCGGCCACTACATTGGCCTTCCCCGGATGGTATAAGATAGTGATATCATAGTCCTTGAGAAGCTCCAACCATCTCCTCCGACGCAAATTCAGATCCTTCTGCTTAAACAAATGCTGCGGACTACGGTGATCAGTGAAAATCTCCCAATGCACCCCATACAAATAATGATGCCAAATCTTCAAGGCGTGAACAATGGCTGCTAGCTCGAGATCATGCACTGGGTAATTCTTCTCATGAGTCTTCAACTAGCGCGAGGCGTAGGCAATCAACCTACCTGCATGCATCAAAACACAATTGATTCCTATCCTCGAGGAATCACAATATACGATATAAGAACCTGAAGCTAATGTCAATAATAACACCGGAGCTGAGGTCAGTGCAGTCGATCTTCTGAAAGCTCTCCTCACTCTTGTCTGACCACCTGAACAGAGCACCCTTATGGGACAATCTGGTCAAGGGAAAAGCAATAGAAGAAAACCCCTCCAAAGAGCGACGGTAATATCCCGCCAAACCAAGGAAGATCCTAATCTCCGTAGCTGAGGACGGTCTGGGACAACTCTACACCGCCTCTATCTTCTTCGGATCAACCTGAATAACCTCATTGGACACTACGTGCCCCAAGAAAGCTATTGAGCCAAGCCAAAACTCACACTTGGAGAACTTTGCATAAAGATTCTCCTCCCTCAATCTCTGTAAAACAACTCTCAAATGATGAGTGTGCTCCTTCTGGCTATGAGAATACACCAGGATGTCATCAATGAACACAATAACAAAGGAATCCAGATACGGCTGAAACACGTTGTTCATCAAATGCATGAACGCTGCTGGGGCATTGGTCAGCCCAAAAGACATCACCATAAACTCATAGTTACCATAACGAGTCCTGAAAGCTGTCTTGGGAATATCAGAATCCCGAATCTTTAGCTGATGATACCCAGATCTCAAGTCAATCTTAGAGAACACCCTGGCTCCCTGAAGCTGGTCAAACAAATCATCAATACGAGGCAAAGGATACTTATTCTTGACTGTAACCTTGTTCAACTGCCTATAGTCAATACACATTCTCATGGAACCATCCTTCTTCTTCACAAACAACACTGGTGCACCCCAAGGTGACACACTAGGCTGAATGAACCCCTTATCTAGGAGTTCTTGAAGCTTCTCTTTCAATTCCTTCAACTCTGTTGCTACCATACGATAAGGCAGAATAGAAATAGGCTGAGTGCCTGTCACCAGATCAATACCGAAATCAATATCCCTGCCAGGTGGCATGCCTGGCAGGTCTGCAAGAAACACGTCTGGAAAATCACGGACCATAGGAACAGAATCAATAGTGTGAGTCTTAACACTGACATCCCTCATAAAGTTAAATACGATAAACACCCCTTCTCTACCATACGCTGGGCCTTCAGTTAGGAAATCATCCTACTAGGCACATACTCAATAGAACCTCTCCACTCAACCCTCGGAAATCCTAGCATAGCTAAGGTCACGGTCTTAGCGTGACAATCAAGAACAACATGACACGGAGATAACCAATCCATGCCCAATATCACATCAAAATCATCCATGCTAAGCAACAACAGGTCCACTCGGGTCTCTAGACCCCCCAATAAATATTACACATGACCGATACACGTGGTCCACAATAATAGTGTCGCCCACCGGAGTCGACACAATAACAGATGTAACTAAAGAATTACGGGGCATATCCAGAAAATGGGAAAATTATGATGAAACATAGGAATACGTAGAACCAGGGTCAAATAAGGCCAAAGCATCTCGGCGACAGACTGAGACAATACATATGATCACTGCATCTGAGGCCATAGTATCTGGCCTGACTGGAAGTGCATAAATACGAGCCTGATCTCTACCGGAACAACCTCCCCCTCTAGGGCGGCCCTTAGCTGTCTGACCCCCACCGCTCGATGTCTGGGCGGGTGGTGAAGCAACTGGAACTGAAGTCGAGGGCTGACCCCTCTGCTGAGAAGACCCACCAAGTCGACGAGGGCATTGCCTCCGTACGTGCCCAAACTCTCCACACTGGAAGCAACTCTATGGAGATGGAGACGGGGACTCAAAGGAACCCCTGGCACCAGTATAGCCACTAGAAGAGCAATGCATAGAGGAACCCTGAACTGATGGTGCTTGAGATGCACTCTGGGCTGGAAGGGCACTGAATGAAGAACGACCTGAATGAGAACTACGGGGACCATGCCCCGAAGATGCACCACTATAGGCTGGGCGGAGTGGATGAGGAGGCCTGAATGAACGACCTCTACCATGCTGAAACTGTCCTCTGGAAGGAGCACCACTGAAAGTACCAGATCCACGAGGCCTCTTGGCTTCCCTCTCCTCCCGCTCCTGACACCAGCTCGAAGGTAGCACTTGATACCCTCTCCCTAGTCATCAAAATACGGAGCTGATAAGTGAGGCCATAAACGAATCTCCTGACCCCTCTCTCTCAGTAGGACAAACTCTGTGGCATGAAGGGCTAGCTCTGAAAACCTCATCTCGTACTACGTCACTGTTAACTCACCCTGACGCAGCTGCTCAAACTGCCTACGCAACTCCTCCCTGTGAGACTGAGGAATATACTTCTCTAAGAAGAGAGTGGAGAACTGCAACCAAGTAAGAGGTGCTGCACCAACAGGCCTACGCCTCTCGTAGGACTCCAACCAAGTGAATGCTGCTCCTGAGAACTGGAATGTAGTAAACGAGACCCCAGTGGTCTCCAGTATCCCTGTAGTACAAAGCATCCTCTAACACTTATCCAAAAAACCCCTGGCATCCTCGCCCACAACACCACTGATTGTCGGAGGCTGAAGTCTACCAAATCTCTCCAATCTGCGCTGCTCATTGTCTAGCATGACTGGAATCACAAAATCCTGAGCTGGGGCAACCGACTGGGCTGGATCTGGCCCCGACGTCTGGAGCCCTGGGTAACCTGTTCAGGTGTCCGGCCAGCTGGAGTCTGAGTGCCTCCCCCGGCCTGAGAAATAGCGGCAGTAGTAGAAACAGCGACCGCCTTTGCAAGACTGGTGCACATAGTCAAATCTGAGCTAGAGTCTCCTAAAGTCCTGGAATCACAATAGGCACTGCGGTGCCTGTGCGGGTCCCGCTGGATCTACGGCGGGGACCTGATCCTGAACAGTAGGTGGATCCACGGGTACTACCCCGGCTGCTGCGCAGACTGCACCCCTCCCTCTGACATGGCCTCGACCGCGGCCTCGACCTCTCGCTGGTGTCTAGTCACCCTGAACACTCGGTACTCGTACTCATGAGGTACCTGCACTAACTGGGAGTGTACAGAATCTGGAGGGGCTCCTACAGCCCAAGCGCTAATATTAATCCATCTCGTGGAATAATTACTCAGGCTCTCGGCCTATCATATATCATAAACAGTGCAACATGCTGCGGCGTGCAGCCCAATCCCATAAGATTCTCACAACATAGGCACTCGGCGTCACTCAGTCAGTAATCTCTCAAAGACACTCGGGCTATCAAATAAACGGAATACTCGACCCAAAATATCATTTTATATCACAAAAGTAGTGTAAATGAGATTGAGTTTCGAAATCAGTTAAACAGGAAATGACTGAGTGTAAATCATAAGTCAACACAGTGTGGAATAGCAGTAACAGCCCCAAGGGGTCCAAACAGGTCGGCACAAGGCCCCAAACATGGCGTACAGCCCAAAATATAATAATAGTCTTAAAACATGAATATCATATAAAGTAGAATCAAATATGCAACTTAATAGTTTCCACGGGACGGACCAAGTTACAATCCCCTAACCGTGCGCACAACACACTCATCATCTAGTATGTGCGCCACTCCAAATAGTGATAAAGATGTAAAGTCCGAGGTTTCATACACTCAGAACAAGATTTACAGTCATTACTTACCTCAAACCGGCCCAATTACTAATCCCCGATGCTCTTGCCCTCTCGAATCGGCCCCCGATTGATCCAAATCTAACCAAAACAAAATTAATATCATCAATAAATTCTAGGGAGATGAAACTCATTCAAAAATTATCAAAATTAAGCACAAATCTAAAAAATGGCCAAACCCGACCCCCGGGCCCACGTCTCGGAGTTTGCTAAAAATCACAAAACTAGAATCCTTATCCTCCCATGAGTCTACCCATATAAAATACATCCAAATCCAACCACAAATGACCCCTCAATTCCTCAATTTAAAGTCTCCAAAGCCCTAAACCTCTAATTTAGTCGTTAATTTTCCATAATTTCACTCCTAATCAGTCAAATAACACCATAGAAATGAGTTTTAGGTCCAAAAATCTTACCTCCACAGAGTTCTTTTGATTTCCCTCTTCAAAACCCTCTCTCAAGCTCAAATCCGCATGAAACATTTGATGAAATAACCCAATTTCGCGAAGGTTGGTATTTATACTCTCTGTCCAGTGAAACCGCACCTGCGATCTTTTAACCGCACCTGCAGTTCCAGGTGCGCTTCTGCAGAATTCCACTAAAAATCCATCCTCGCACCTGCGGTCCATAAGCCTGCACCTGCGACCAAAGGTACCGCATCTACGGAAATAGCTTAGCCCCTCAAACTCCGCATCTATAGCTCCCCAACCGCACCAGCGACCTCGCACCTGCGGCTCTCCCTTCTGCAGGTGCGGAAAACCAGAAACTTTACACCAGCAGTTCCAAATTACCAAAAATCATGATGATAACCATCTGAACTCATTCTGAGTCCCTCGGGACCTCAACCAAAAGTACCAACAATTCATAAATTTATCACCCGAACTTAGTCAACCCTCGGAAAACCCAAAATAACACTAAAACATCAAATCAACCCGTGATTCAAGCCTAAGGAGTTTTCAAACTTCCAAAAATCACCAACGATACCGAAACTACCAAAACTTGTCCGAATGACCTGAAAATTTGCACACACATTCAAAATGACGCTACAAATCTGTTCCAACTTCCGGAATTCCATTCTGACCCCAATAGCTAATTTTGCACTGCCGACCGGAAATTGCCAAAAACTAAATTTTGCCAATTCAAGCCTAGTTCTACACCGGACCTCTAAACCACGTTCCGAACACACTCCTAAGTTACAAATCACCTAACTTAGCTATCCGAACCTGAAAATCCACATTCCGAGGTAGTTTGCCTATAAGTCAACTCCCGGTTGACTTTTTCAACTATAAAGTCAATTTAAGAGACTAAGTGCCTCAATTCTCACCACAACCACTACGAACCCGAACCAACCGACTCAACACCATATAATTAGGCTAAGAAACACACGATAAAGCAGAAACAGGGAAAACAAGGCTAATCTTATGGAACGACCGACCGGGTCGTTACACGATCCCACCGTACATATCACAATCCTTACTTATTTATTCTTAATATCATAAATAATAAAATATAAATAAAATTTTGCTGTGTGAAACCCGATCCCACCACATAATAATAAACACAATTATGGTTCACCCTTATATCACCATATTCCACCCTTATTACACCTGTTGCGGTATGCAACCCGATCCCACCGTATATATCAATTCACCCTTATTCCACCTCAATAATTCACCCTTATTCCACCTGTTGCGTCGTGCAACCGGATCCCACCATATTCATATCTATTACACAGGAAGTATAAAAGTTTCACAAATTAACACAAGACCCTTCTCAATACTTTAACTTTAGAACGTGGCAATTGGAAACTTTATACTCAATGAAACTCTACACAAATAATAGTACTCATCGAGACCAATCTAGAATATCACTAAAACACAATTAATAACAACTTAAGCAAGTAATAGGGGATAAGGAAACTACGGTATAATAATTATCTTCAACAAGGAGAAATAATATCAACAGGTAGGAATTAAAAGTGGAAATACAAGTAGGCATGTAATAATAAAAGCAGGGAAGGAGCAATATAAAGAGAACGAGAAAGAGACAGGAAAAAACAGATAAATTGGCGGCGCATAATTACTCATCACCTCACATATATGACGCTCACATGATTTTTCATATAGCAATTACGGCAAGGATTCCTAATCCCTCAAGTCAAAGTTAGACACAACACTTACCTCGATCCACAGGCCACTTGCTGCTCAATCACCGCTTTTCCTCTGGATTCCACCTCCAAACCACTTGTATCAAGCCATAACTAACTTAATAACATCAAATACTGCTAAAGAAATCAATTACAATGCATAAATTTAGGTTTCCCAAACTTTTCCCCAAAAAGTCAAAAATCGACCCCGGGCCCGCTTGGTGAAAACTCGAGGTTCAGAACAAAACTCATTCACCCATTCACCCTCGAGGCTGAATATGTAATTAGTTTCAAAATCCGACCTCAATTTGAGGTCTAAATCCCAATTTTCCAAAAATCCCTAATTCTACCCAAACCCCTAATTTCTATCATGGAAATCCTAGATTTTAGGTTGAAAATTCATGAAATGCAATGGGTAATTGAAAGAAAATTGTTTGGAAACACTTACCAACACTTTGGGGAAGAAATTAACATGGGAGAATCGGCTCTAGGTCTTTTGGCTTTGAAAATTCGAAAGAATGGCTTAAGTCCCATAATGGGACTATTTAATAGCTGGGCGACAATGTTCATCGCGTTCGCGAAGAGCTTCGTCCTAGAGACTTATGCGATCGGGAAGGCTATGCCCCCTGGCCTTCGTGTTCGCGAGTCCTTTCTCACGTTCGCGATGAAGAGCGACTGACCCCCTCCCCCAGGTTTCTAAAGCATCGCGTTCGTGTTGGGCTGGTCGCGTTCGCGAAGAGTAAAGGCCACATCGCTCTGCGTTCGCGAAGAAGAAGACACCAAATAACAACTGAAGCACCAAAAACCAGATTTCTAAGTGTAAAATATCCCGTAGCCTATCTGAAACTCACCTGAGCCCTTGGTGCTCCAAACCAAACATACACACAAGTCCTAAAGCATCATACGAACTTGCTTGTGCGATCAAATTGTCAAAATAACACCTAAAACTATGAATGTAACACCAAATCGATTGAAATTTTCAAGAAAACTTTAAAACTTCTATTTTCACATCTGGGCATCCGAATCACGTCTATAATTATTATATTTAACTTGTACCGTGTCCCGAAAATAAAATACGGGCCCGTATCAAAAATGCCAAACATCAATATATTCTTAAAAACATTAGATTTTCAGACATTTAATTTTCAATAAAAACTCATAACTCAAGCTAGGGACCTCAGAATTCGATTATGGGCATACACCTAGGTCCCATATTTGAATACGGACCCACCGAGACCGGTAAAACATGGGTCCGAGTTCGTTTACTCAAAACGTTGACAGAAAGAAACTCAAATCAACTTTTAAGGCAAAAATTCTTATTTGTATCGTCTTTCAACATAAAAACTTTCTGAAAATATGCCCGGATTATGAACGCAAATCGAGAAGGGTAAAAATGAGATTTTAAGGCTTAATATAGCAGGATCGAGTTCTAATTCATGAACTATTGGGTCATCACATCGAAGCATATCACGGTGAAATACTACGTTATGTGTGTTGTCTTGCCTATAAATAACTAGCGCATTTTAGTTATTATCTGCGCTTAACCAAAACAAATAGCAAAACTTTCCATAATTTTTTCATTTTTCTTGCATTAACAAATGTCTGAACGCAATGACTAACCACTGTGCTATTATGACAAACGTACGATTTTGAAGGAATGTTGGTCAGATGGTGTTGCGGCCAAACGCACACGCAAGTAATAAGTGACTAAAAGTCAGATGTCAAACCCACGAGAACTTGTGGTTAACTATTAACTAAATTAGACTATCCTAATTATCTGAACAAGAATTAAACCCAAAAGTAGTGATGCTAAAGTAACTAAACTAAAAAGAAAATAAATAATGGACTTTGAACAGAGAAAGATTAGATTTTTATGTTATCAATGTAATGAAAACGATCCAGGGTTATGGGCTATCTAACATTCCTATTGTATTCTTCAATTGAATTCACTAACTAATTCATCTAGTTCATTGGTTGCCAAGGTTTATATTGCTCATAAGAATTTGTCGAGTTCTTACTCTCCTATTCAAGCTAACCTAAAACCTATATGTTTATGGAATTAGAACTAACAAGAACGCATTTATAATTCCTGTATATCAACCAAGCAAGGAAATTAGGTATATGTCTATCCTAATTGTGAATCTGTTCCCCGATGCCCAGGTTCAGGAACTTGCTCTACTCAATCCTATGTGCAATCTAGAATTTCCACTTTCAAGTTCAATTCTAGATTAATAGATAGTATTCAATTGGCAATCAATCAATTAAATAATTAAGCGCAAGATTTAATAAATAAATCAATGCGATAAACTAAGAAATCAAAATCAATATTCGAATAACAATAGTCATGAAATATCCACAGCCCTAGAACGTGAAGTTTAGCTTCACATAGACATGGTAGAAAAACAACAAATCATGCAAAGAAACACAAAATTACAAATTTTGGTGGAAGAAAAGATGAAACCCGGCCTCCACGATGGCTATGTGATCTCTTTAGGTCAAAGGTCTGTGAAAAGTTCACAAAAATAACATTTTTACATGTATTTATGCCAAGTAGGTTCCAGCCTAGACGAAAACACCTTATCCCACATGAAATAAGGCTCTGGCTCTACAAATTTTACACAGGCCCGCCGCATTGGGAGACACGCCACACAGTGTGCTTGTGGGGAACTTCAGAGAGCATGCAATTTGAGGGCATCAACAATTTACTCAGCCGCAATGCGCTACGCGGCACGGGTGTAGAAATTTGGATAAAATGTAAAACATGAAAGTTGTATCCCTTTTAAATATCTCTCCAACGATATAATGTGGAGCCCAAACATATTTCTGAGCAAAATGTTATGTCCATTTTACTGGACAATGCTCAATATGCCTGCTCGTTTCTTTGATTCGTTCTTAAAGTGAACTATCATCCGTTGACCCGCGAACACGATCCCAACTTAATCCTTGGGCTTTTACGCAGAATTCAAAGCTCCAGAATAGCTTGAATTCATTCCATAACATCTACATTGATCGGAATCACTCCTACAAGGCATAAAATACACATTTAGTGCAAAACACTAGCAATTATAACTCAAACTCAATTAAAGTGCAGTAAATTAGAGTGTAATAAGCGACTAAAATATGTAATTATAGACTATCATCAACACCTCACACTTAAACCATTACCCGTCCTCGAGCAATCAAGCTACACTTTATCTAGACATGACATTTTTATACAATTCTCCTAACTCATCACATCAAGAATATTTAAAATAGACTAAGCATAAAAGTTTAACCTCTTCACCTCAAGATTTGACTCACAAGTACCACGTATTATTCACAACTCACTCACTTACTCTAACATAGAGGTCAATGACATTACCTTTCTTCCATGAGTCAAGTGCCCTCATACAACAAAGGAGAGTAGTTCCAGACACAATACAATTTAAACAATTTGGAACTCAAGATAGAAATAATTCACTCACTCTCATAAACAACATTCATATTCCACAAAAGGCTCACCATAGGCTTGCCCGTAATGTACTACTCTACTAATCGAGCTCGTCCAGTCTAGGATCAAGTAGGACTTTAATTGGTTGTGATGTAGGCTGCGGGACGGGTAGGATACATTTAGACATAATAGTGACTACACCTCCCTAAGCACTTTAATACATACACTTCAATATTTAAAACCCCACACTTATGTCAAATCATAACTCCACCTTCACATTAATATACATCAATTCCCTACTTCTTTAAGCACAATTACATCAAGAGTCACAATTTATCGATGAGTAATTGCACTACAGTACAACTATTTTTTTTCTTTCTTTTTCAATTCAAGTGGCTCTCACTTTTTTAAAACAATTCACCTTTCTCTTTATTTCATTAGTTTCACTCAAAAGCCAAACCAACCTCCACTTTAACTTTTGCAAAAGTTCATAACAATTCAAGTACTCATGAGAGGTGAAAAGGTTCAAATAGATGGTCAATTCAACAAAATGGATAAGAATTGTAATGTGGTTTCCAAAGAAAAAAGATTACATGCTCAAACGGGTTAACTACGATACATAACAATTAGGTGGGTAAAACATATAACCAGTTCAACAAAGAAACGCCTATTTCAGTTCCAAGACTGAACAAAACTACTATTTCGCTTTGCAAACACACAGGGCTTGTGATTAACTATTAACTAAATTACACTATCCTAATTATCTGAACATGAAGTAACTAAACTAAAAAGAAAATAAATAATGGACTTTGAACAGAGGAAGATTAAACTTTTATGTTATCAATGTAATGAAAACGATCCAGGGTTATGGGCTATCTGACATTTCTATTGTATTCTTCAATTGAATTCACTAACTAATTCATCTACTTCATTGATTGACAGGGTTAATATTGCTCACAAGAATCTGCCGAGTTCTTACTCGCCTATTCAAGTTAACCTAACACCTATATGTCTATGGAATTAGAACTAACAGGAACACATTTATATTTCCTGTACATCAATCAAGCTAAGAAATTAGGTATATCTATATCCTGACTGAGAATCCATTCCCCGGTGCCCAGGTTGAGAAACTTGCTCTACTCAATCCTATGTGCATTCTAGAATTTTCACTTTCGAGTTCAATTCTAGATTCGTAGATAGTATTCAATTGTTGATCAAGAAATTAAATAATTAAGCGGAAGATTGAATAAATAAACCAATGCGATAAACTAGGAAATCAAAATCAATATTCGAATAACAATAGTCATGAAAGAACCACAACCCTAGAACCTGAAGTTTAGCTTCACATAGACATGGTAGCAAAACAACAAATCATACAAAGAAACACAAATATTACGAAGTTTGGTGGAAGAAAATATGAAACACGGCCTCCACGGTGGCTCTGTGATCTCCCTAGGTCAAAGGTCTGTCAAAAGTTCACAAAAATAACATTTTTACATGTATTTATACCAAGTAGGTCGGGCCCAGACGAAAACACCTTCTCTCGCATGAAATAGGACTCTGGCTCTATAACATTTGCACAGGCACGCTGCATGGGGCGACGCGCCACACGGTGTGCTTGTGGTGTACTTTAGAGAGCATGCAATTTGAGGGCAGCATGAATTTACACAGCCGCAGCGCGCTACGCGTCGCCCCATGGGCGCGACTGTGGAAATTTGGATAAATGTAAAATGTGAAAGTTGTATCCCTTTTAAATAGATTTCCAACGATATATTGTGGAGCCCAAACAGATTTATGAGCAAAAGGTTATGTATATTTTACTGGACAATACTCAGTATGCCTGCTCGATTCTTCATTTTGTTCTTAAAGTGCACTATCATTCGTTGATCCCTGAACACGATCCCAACTTAATCCTTGGGATTTTACTCAGACTTCAAAGCTCCAGAATAGCTTGAATTCATTCCATAATATCTACATAGTTCAGAATCACTCCTACAAGGCATAAAACACACATTTAGTACAAAACAGTAGCAACTAAAGCTCAAACTCAATTAAAGTGCAGTAAATTAGAGTGTAATAAGCGACTAAAATACGTAATTATAGCCTATCATCAACACCCCACACTTAAACCATTTCTCGTCCTTGAGAAATTAAACTACACTTTATATAGACACGATATTTTTAAACAATTCTCCTAACTCATCACACCAAGAATATTTAAAATACACTAAGCATAAAAGTTTAACCTCTTCACCTCAAGATTTGACTCACAAGTACCACACATTATTCACAACTCACTCGCTTACTCTAACATAGAGCTCAATGACATTACCTTTCCTTCATGAATCAAGTTCCCTTGCACAACAAAAGAGAGTAGTTCCACACATAATACAATTTAAGAACAATTTGGAACTCAAGATAGAAATAATTCACTCACTCTCATAAATAACATTCATATACCACAAAAGGCGTACCATAGGCTTGTCTGTAATGTACTACTCTACTAATCGAGCTTGTCCAGTCTAGGATCAAGTAGGACTTTAATTGGTTGTGATGTAGACCTGAGCTGGTCCGACAGGAATAGTCTGAACTGGAACCTCCTCATCAAACTCTACCAGAGGTAGCTGCTCGGGCTCTGGGCTGAGCCCTACCCCTGCCTCAGCCTTTGGCACAACCTCGACCTCGACCTCTGCCCCTCGTAGGAGCTGATGCTGGAGGCCCTTGCTGCTGCTCAACTGAAGAAGCGGTACGCGTTCTCGCCATCTATGAGAGAATAAGAACATGAGAGTTCAATAAGTATTTAGAAAACCAAATCGCACGATAGAGTTGAATAAAAGTGGAATTTGTTCCTAAACTTCATAGCCTTTGGGAGATAAGTATAGAGGTCTCCGTACTGATCCTCCAGACTCTACTAAGTTTTCATGTGACTCGTGAGACCTATGTAACCTAGTGCTCTGATACCAACTTGTCACGATTCGGAATTCCCACCTTCGGGATCGTGATGGCGCCTATCAGTTCACTTTCTAGTCAAGCCAACGTTAGAACATTTTTACTTCTTTTAGCAGTTTAAACAGTAACATTGATAATGAACTAAAATAACAGATATGTTCTAAGTAAAAAAGTGGAAATTTAACAACTAATCGTCTATTACAATTCCCTGAATATGGTGTCACGAGTTCACGAGCTTCTAATGTAATACACATAAAATTCTGAAATAAGTATAAAGCTGTCTGAATGGAATTATATAGCTAAGAGAAAAGAGGATGGGGACTCCAGGTGCTGTGAGCACTGAACAACCGTACCTCAAGTCTCCGCAATATCCGATTCGGGCTCACTAATGACCGCTGCTGGGACCATCTCCAAAATTTGCACAATGTGCAGAGTGTAGTATTAGTACAACCGATCCCATGTACTGGTAAGTGCCGAGCCTAACCTTGACAAGGTAGTGATGAGGCTAAGGTGGGGCATCTATTCACAACCTGTACGCGGTATATAAATGACAGAATAATGGAAATACCGAACAGAACCAAACAGCCAACTGAAACTGATAACCACAGCCTCTAGAGTGAACAAGTGTCGTCCACAATTACCAATCCTTACTATATCAGATAATGAAAGAGATACTGGAAAGAAATGCAGTTCAGGGAATAGAAAAATATCAGTACCAAACACTCAATGTACACAGTCAATTTAAAGTATCACAAGGCCTTTACGATAAATAAATACCAAACTGAACCAAGAAAAGGAAACCTTGATCAATATAAAATCTACTCAAATAATACTACACAGCGAGACCAATCCAGCAATTTACAATTTAAATGGTGCAAACAAGTCAAATTAAGCAAATAGCAGGGATTAGGGGACCTATGGGAAGAAATAACATAGCTAACAAGAGAAGATATTGATTAACACGTAGCAGTTAAGCATGGAAGCATTTGGAGCATATAACAAGTAAGACAGGGAATGAAACAATTAAATGAAAGTTGTAAATCAAGGAAAACAAATAATTTGGCGACGTATAAGCACTCATCACCTCGCATATATTCCGCTCACATGGATTTAACATAATCACATAGTCCGAAGGTTCCTAATTACCTCAAGTTAAGGTTAGACATAATACTTACCTCGATCCACATGCCACCCACTGCTCAATTACCATTTTTCCTCTAATTTCCACCTCCGAACCACTCGTATCTAGCCATAATTAACTTAATAACATCAAATATTGCTAAAGAAATAAATTTCAATACATAAATTTAGGTTTCCCATACTTACTCCCAAAAAGTCAAAAATCGACCCCAGGCCCGCTTGGTCAAAACTCGAGGTTCGGACCAAAACCCATTCACCCCCGAGCCCGAATATGTAACTAGTTTCGAAATCCGACCCCAAATTGAGGTCTAATTTTCAATTTCCCAAAATTCCCTAATTCTACCCAAACCCCCAATTTCTACCATGAAATTCCTAGATTTTTGGTTGAAATCTTGTAAAATGAAGTGAAAGATGGAAAGAAACGAGTTAAGAATCACTTACCTATGATTTGGGGAAGAAGTGGTCTTTGAAATATCGCCTAGAGGGTTTCTTGTATTTGAAAGTTTTGAAAAATGAGAAAAATTCCGTCTAAGTCAAGATTTACCAGCTGCAAATGTCGCATTTTTTACCAGAACTTCGTAAATGCGAGAATGATATCGCAAATACGAACCTGTCGCATTTCTGCAGCCTTCGCAAATACAAGTAATCCGCTCGCAATTGCGAACATCAAACTTCCGCAAATGTGACACTTACCTCGCAAATACGAGAGTACCCAATCCCCGCCCATGCTCGCAAATGCGAGAGTACCCGATCCAAGCCGATGCTCGCAAATGCGATGTTTCTTCGCAAATGCGAGGCTCGCATTTGCGAGCCAGACCTCGCAATTCTCGAGACCTACAAACTTGAAGTCAGCTATTTTTACTAAGTTCATTTCACTCTATAGCGTATCCAAAACTCACCCAAGCCCTCGGGGCTCCAAATCAAACATGCACACAAGTCTAAAACCATCATACGAACTAGATCGTGCGATCAAATCGCCAAAATAATACCTAGAACTACGAATTTAGCACCAAATCACATGGGATTCCCAAGAACAGTTTGAAATTTCTATTTTCACTAACTGACGTCTGAATCACGTCAAATCAGTTGCATTTCTCACAAAATTTCATAGATAAGGTATAAATATCATAACGGACCTGTACCGGGCTCCGGAACTAAAATACGGACCCGATACCAAGAGGATCGAATATTACCCAATTTCTTAAAATCATTAAATTTTCAGTCTTTCAATTTTCAACAAAAATTCATATCCCGAGTTGGGGACCTCGGAATTCGATTCCGGGTATACACCGAGGACCCATATTTCACTACGGACCCACCGAGACCGTCAAAATACGGGTCCGGGTCCGTTCACTCAAAACGTTGACCGAAGTGAACTGAAATTAACTTTTAAGGCTAAAAATTATTATTTCATCAATTTCAACATAAAAGATTTCTGGAAACTTGCCTAGACTACGCACGAAAATCGAGGAGGGTAAAAATCAGATTTTTAAGGATAAAGAGCGCATAATTGAGTTTTAAAACATAAGATGACCTTTTGGTTCATCACATTCTCCACCTCTAAAACAACCATTCGTCCTCGAACGGACATAGAAAAGTACGTGAACTGGTGAAATAAGTAGGGATATCTACTCCGCATGTTCCACTCGGACTCCCAAGTAGGTGCCTCAATAGGCTGACCTCTCCACTGCACTCGACTTAAAGGATAACTCTTCGACCTCAACTGACGAACCTACCGGTCTAGAATGGATACCGACTCCTCCTCATAAGTCAAATCCTTCTCCAACTGGACAGCGCTGAAATCTAACATGTGGGACGGGTCACCATGATACTTCCGGAGCATGGACACATGGAACACTGGATGAACTGATGATAACCCAGGAGGCAACACAAGTCTATAAGCCACCTCTCCCACTATATCAAGAATCTCAAAAGGCCCGATATACCTAGGGATTAACTTGTCCTTCTTTCCAAACCTCATGACACCCTTCATAGGTGACACCCGAAGCAACACCCTCTCCTCGACTATGTTCATCCACAATTGACTGGGTTCATAGAAGATTTGGAACTGGAAAAGAGGAGCTAAAACAACACAATGTGACAACAAACCAATCTTGTCATGAGATTCCATCTCAAACATTTGCAGATTCTGGGTAGATTGAGGATCTTGATGAGGTAAACTCTACAAAGGTCTTATGGAGTATGCAGTTGAGGTTGAGGAGATGATCAGCTGGGCACAACAAAGACAACAAAATACAAGGTGAAGAAGGAAAAAATGCAAAGATCACCTGGCGATAGGTTGGACGCTAGGCCTAAAGCTAGGCTCACCAGGCGTTAGGCTGGCGACACTAGGCCTAAAGCTAGGCTCCCCAGGAGTTAGGCTGGCGACGCCAGGCGTAAAGCCAGGTGCCCCTGATAAGGAAGTCATAGTAAACCCTAACCCTAGTGCAACTGGAGAGATTTTGGCATATGTAGATGGTGTTCCGGTGTATACATCGGAGAGCAAACTTGATGGAGAGGATAATGGGAAGGTTACGGATAGTATAGTGGGGTCAAACCAAATTTCAGGCAACAGGAAGGGTGGTGATCACAATAGAATAATGCATTTAGAGCAGGCTGATACAATAACTCTGGGGCTAGGCAGTGCCTATGAGCTGCAATTCAAAATGAAGCATGTAGATGTTTCTTTTTTGGAGGATAGCAAGGGGTATGAACAGGCTGATGAGCGGGCAATTGTTCCTAGAGCAACTGGGAAAATAGAGTAAGTTCCTATGGATTTAGGCACTGATAAAATTATGCAACTGCAACTTAGTGCTCCACTTGTGACTCCTCTACATCATTTACATGATTTAGTTACACACAATGTGGCACCAATTGATGAAGACTTAATGAGACAAAATCTAATGGAGGATGAAGGAGATGATGAATCAACAGCAGAAAACTGCAAACAAGTGGCTATGGAAGGAGATTTATCACCCACATCTAGTGCTAAAAGAGGTAAGAAAATTAAGAAGAATCAGAATAAAGAGCCACCACAACCTTCAAGAATAATACCCAGGAGGGCAGCTTCTCTATCTAAATGATTATTATCAAAATATTAATATGGAACATAAGGTCTATGAATACACAACAGGCCTTTCCAAGAGTGATCAACATGAATACGAAGCATAGTTTTTTGTGTAGTTGTATTGATGGAGCCTTTTCAAAAGAAGATATTCATTAATAGATATAGAAGGAGGTTGAATATGGAGACTGCTTATGTAAATATTAATGGGCAAATATGGTTGTTCTTTGGTGCAGTGGTGGAATGGGAATTAGTGGAGGATACTGAGCAACATGTGATTATGAGAGTGTTTCACCATGACCTGGGGTAGCACATGATGATGACATTTGTTTATGCAAAATGTTCAGCAATGGAGAGGTTGGAATTGTCGGATCAATTGTATTACTTAGCAAGTGATATGAAATTGCCATGGTTGGTAGGAGGGGAATTCAATGTGATATTACACGAAGATGAGAAAATAGGAGGACTTCCATTACACCCTCCTAAATATGAGGATTTTGCATTTTTTGTAAACTCTAGTGGTTTTTTTGAGCAAGGATATAAAGGAAGTCCATTTACATGGTGGAATGAAGATCCAATGTTGTGTGTATATTCAAGAGATTGGATAGGATCTTTGTGAATTTTCCATTTCAGAACATGTTGCCAACTATTGAAGATGAACATCTAACCAGAATTGGATCAGATCATACACCATTGCTAATGACATGTGGGGAGCAGACCACCAATTTTGTGAAGCTTTTCAGGTTCTTGAACTTTTGGACTAAGCATGCTACATTTATGGATGTGGTGAGGCAGAATTGGGAAGCTGATTTCATAGGGGATCCGTTTTTTATGTTCAAAGAAGCTCAAGAGGGTGAAGGCATCACTGTCAAAATGGAGTAGGGAAACTTTTGGTGATATCTTCAAGCAGTTGGCTATTTTGGAAGACATTGTTAGGGTGAAAGAGATATTGTTTGAAGAAGAGCCTACAATTGAGAACATGATTGTGCTTCAAAAGGCTCAATCTGAATTGAAGAAATACTTGAGTATTAAGGAGCAGTATTGGAAGAAAAAGCTGGGATGACTTGGTTTGCTGAAGGAGATAGGAATACAATTTTCTTTCACAATCATGTCAATGGCAAAAGAAAGAAATTGCAACTGAAGAGGATCAAAAGCTGCAGTGGGGTATGGATTGAAGACCAGGAGAAATTGGCTACAGATGCAGTGGACTTCTATCAAAAATAGTTCACAAATGAATGTGATGCTTTTGACTTTTCCTTGCTCAATAATGTACCTTTGATGGTCACTATTGAACAGAATTTGGAACTTAGCAGATTTCCAACAATTGAAGAGGTAAGGATAGCAGTTTTTGAGCTTAGTGGGGAGAGTGCTAGTGGTCCTGATGGATTTACTGGCCTGTTTTATCAAACATACTAGGATGTTATTGGTGTTGATATACGCAACATGGTGATACACTTCTATGGAGGAGCTGCACTGCCTAAATCCATCACTCACACCAATCTAGTATTTCTACCTAAGAAACCTAAAGTTGAGACCTTTTCTGACTTAAGACCTATTAGTTTGAGCAACTTTATTAACAAGGTCTTGTCTATGGTTTTACATGATATATTGGAGAGTTTTTTGCCTTCTCTACTATCTCCTAATCAATTTGGATTTGTGAAGGGTAGGAGTATACTTGAGAACATCTTATTGACTCAAGAAATTATCACTGACATAAGGTCAAGAGGAAAGCCAGCTAATGTGGTGATAAAGCTTGATATGGCTAAGGCCTACGATAGGGTTTCATGGAAGTACTTATTGCATGTGCTAAGGAATATGGGATTTTCTGAGCACATCATCAACATGGTGTGGAACTTGGTGTCAAATAACTGTTACTTAGTATTGGTGAATGTGCAGTCCTCAGGGTTCTTTAAGTCTACAAGGGGTGTGAAGCAAGGGGATATCCTATCTCCAGCATTGTTCATTTTGTCAGCTGAGGTACTTTCCAGGTCTATGAATAAGCTCTTTGAAGACAAGTCATTTGTGGAATTTGGAATGCCTGCGTGGTCTGATCCTTTAAACCACTTGGCATATGCTGATGATACAATAATCTTTGTTTCTTCTCATCCTTCATCCTTGAGCAAAATTATGGCAGTGTTCGGGAACTATGATAAGATATCAGGCCAGATGATCAACAAAGATAAGAGTTCATAGTACATGCATTCAAATATTACTAATGGATTGTTTCAGGCAGTTGGAGCTATTATAGGATTTGCAAGAGGTAAATTCCCCTTCACATATCTAGGGTGTCCTAGTTTTTACTCTAGAAGGAGGAAGGACTATTATGAGGATCTTATCAAGAAGGTAAAGGCTAAATTGCATTCTTGGAAAGAAAAGTTGTTGTCATTTGGAGGAAAGGCAACACTCATTTCTAGTGTGTTGAAAAGTGTGCCAGTCCACATGTTATCAGTCCTTGATCCACCAAAAAATGTCCTGGAGCATCTTCATAAGATGTTTGCTAGGATTTTTTGGAGCACAAAGGAAGAAGGGAGAAGCAGACATTGGGCTTCATGGCAAAATCTTTGCCTTCCTAAAGAGGAATGGGGCCTAGCAAGGGAACTGTTTGCTAAACTATGGTAGAGGCTTAGGATAACAAAATCTCTATGGTCTAATTTAATATGGAATAGGTATTTCAAGAAGGAGATACAAACGATGGTGCAGTTTAGAAGAGGGTCTCATGTTTGGAGACAAATGTTGAATGCTAGGGAAGAAGTAGAGCATGAGATCCTATGGTAATTGAAGAGTGGAACAACTAATATTTGGCATGAAAATTGGACTGGATTAGGTGTACTTTATCACGTATTACCTGAAGACTTTCCAATCAGTGAAGATCTTCAGGAGGTGGCAGAACTATGACAAGGTGAAGCATGGGATGATCAACTTCTAGATCAAACTTTCAATGAGGAAATTGCAGAATATATAAGGCTAAATGTGCATTATGAAGGTAGTGAGGGATACTGGGACATGCCATACTGGATGCCAACTCCTTCAGGAAAGTTCAGTGTTAGCAGTGCTGGGCAAATATTAAGGCATAGGGCTGATCCTAATTAGGAATTCAAGTTAATATGGATTAAAGGCTAGCCATTCAAGACATCCTTCTTCTTGTGGAGATTGTGGAGGCAGAAAATAGCCACTGATGACATGTGGAGGAGGAAAGGTCAAATGGTGATGTTTAGGTGTTGGTGTTGTCAGTAGCCCCAAGAGGAATCTATTGAGCATATATTTTTCACAAGTCCTACTGCCTCTAAGGTATGGAACTTGTTCATGGGGGCTACTGGAATTACTGTGACATTGATTCAATTGAAGCAGGTTATAAGGCATTGGTGGTATGCTCAATGTTGTCCGAAGTTAAAGCCATTGTTTCAAGCAGTACCAGCTATCATCACTTGGGAACTTTGGAAGAGAAGAAATGCAGGTAAACATGGGGGTTCAATGTCCACAAATAGGGTGATTCATGAGATTAATAGGACATTGCATTAACTGGAAAGGGTGAGATATGCTTGGATGCCTAATATTCCATTGTTATGGCCAGACATAATTCAATATTTTGAAGAATATAAACCTATATTGATCCCTACAAGAGTAACATGGCAACTTCCTTTTCATGGTTGGTACAAATGCAATATTGATGTAGCCTCAAAAAGAAATCCCAGTCCTAGCTCCTTAGGATTTTGTGTGAGGGGTGATGAAGGTGATGTGGTGTATGCTAGGGCAGTAGAATTAGGGGTGACAACTAATGTGGTGGCTGAAGCTAAGGCTATTCTTCAAGGGTTGAAATACTGTGTGGAGCATGATCTTCACCCTCTCATATTGGAGACTTACTCATTGGTGATGAAGAAAGTGATAGAAGAGGAATGGGATCCTTCTTGGGTAATTGCAAATGATGTGAAGAAAATTATAGAGATGAAGGGTAACTTCAATGTGATCTTTCAACATGTTCTCAGAGAAGGCAACTCAATGGCGGATTTTATAGTTAACATTGTGTTTTCTTTTGCAGGTACATCTGAGTTTCATTCGTTCTCTGAATTGCCTAGTGCAGGGAGGAGGTAGAACAATCTAGACAAATCTCAAACACCTAACCTTAGGGTTAGGATAGCAAAGAGAAGAACCCTAGACTGATGGCTTCACAGGATTGGACTCTGCACAAACCTGCATGTTTCTTTTGTCTCATTCCGTATGTTATTAAGGTACTTTCCAGTGGTATTATTATGGTCACATGCTTATTCTGGGGGTTCTTTGATAGTGTACAGGAAAAATGCGATAACAAGGTGTTGGATGGTACAAGTTATCATACTTCTGATATGGCCAAATACTAAGGAAAATGCTGAACTTGTCATGTGGTATTTCTGGAGATTGGTGAATCATTTCTCAGTGGTATTAGCATGCTTTCATGCTCAATATGAGGATGGTTTAACGATGTTTAGAATGATGGCTACACTAAAGGTTCTAGCATGGAAAGATCTGAGCTTACAAGAACAAAAAAAGGCACAGTTACGAAGCCTGGATTTTGCCTTGCAAAGCCTGCTTAAAGCCAGCACATGCCTGGCTTTTGCCTTGCAAAGCCTGCCTAAATCCAGCTCACGCCTGGATTTTTCCTTGCAAAGCCTGCCTAAAGCCGGCTCAAGCCTGGCTTTTGCCTTGCAAAGCCTGCCTAAAGCCAGCTCAAGCCTGGCTTTAGCCTTGCAAAGCCTGCCTAAAGCCAGCTCAAGACTGGCTTTGCCTTGCAAAGCCTGCCTAAAGTTAGGCTCTTCTACATGTTAAGTTTGATGAGTGAGCACAAGATTAATACTTGGACAAACTCTGTTCACTCCATATGGAGTTCATATAGTAGCTACACTTGGAATACTATGATGGCTTCAACTCTGTGGTGGAGATGATTGGAATTCATTTTAGCCTATGGACAATATACACTAGCGCCTGGTGATATCTTGATAGGTGCTTCTTGATATTTTTCACTGGCAATTGGATTCATATACACTGACAGGAGAAGGAAGCACTCAGCTTATTTTGTTGTAATAGCTAGTTCATTAGATTTTAGCTTTTCTATCTTCTTAGTAGCTAGTAGCTTCATGCAACTTCTATTTTGGTTTGGAAATCTTTTAAGATTTGGACCCATTTTGGGATTTTATTTATATATTAGCCACTAGGCAACCTGCCTAGTGGTATATTTGATTAAAAAATTTAAAAAAAGCCATATCACGAACTCTAAGATCGGCATAACTCTTATGCCTGGACTGAGTTGTGCGAAGTCGTTCCTGTACTTGACCTTGTCCAAGGCCTCCTTTACTAGATCTGTACCCAACAACTGAGCCTCCCCCGGCTCAAACCACCCAATTGGCGACCTGCACCGTCTACCATATAATGCCTCATACGGAGCCATCTGAATGCTTGACTGGTAGCTGTTTTTGTAGGCGAACTCTGCAAGGGGAAAGAACTGATCCCACAATCCTCTGAAGTCTATAACACAAGCGAGGAGCATATCCTCCAAGATCTGAATAGTACACTCGGACTTCTCGTCTGTCTGAGGATTAAATGATGTGCTTAGCTCAACCCGAGTACCCAACTCACGTTGTACTGCCCTCCAGAAATGCGAGGTAAACTGTGTACCTCGATCAGAAATGATCGACATGGGCACACTGTGAAGACGGAAGATCTCCCGAATATAAATCTCCGCCAACCGCTCCAAAAAATAGGTAACTGCCACAGGAATGAAGTGTGCTGACTTAGTCAGCCTATGCACAATGACCCAAACGACATCGAACTCCCTCTGAGTCCGTGGGAGTCCAAAAACAAAGTCCATAGTGATACGCTCCCACTTCCACTTAGGAATCTCTTTCTGCTGAAGCAAACTACGAGGTCTCTGATGCTCGTACTTCACCTGCTAAAAATTCAGGCACTGAGCTACATAAGCAACTATATCCTTTTTCATCCTCCTCCACCATTAATGTTGTCGCAGGTCCTGGTACATCTTGGCAGCGCGCATGTGAATAGAATATCGAGAACTGTGGGCCTCCTTATGAATCAACTCACGAAGCTCATCAAAATTAGTCACACACACGTGATCATGCATCCTCAAGGCTCCGCCGTCTCCAACAGTAACCTGCTTGCACCACTGTGCCGCACTGTGTCCCTAAGGACCAATAAATGAGGGTCGTAATACTGTGATCTCTGATACGCTCAAACAAGGAAGACTGAGCGACTGTGCAAGCTAGAACATGACTGGACTCTAAGATATACAACCTCACAAACTGGTTGTCCAAAGTCTGAATATCTAAAGGTAGCGGCCTCTCACCGACTGGAATGAACGCAAGGCTGCCCACACTCGCTGCCTTCTTACTCAATGTGTCGACCACCACATTTTCCTTCCCCAGATGATACAAGATGGTGATATCATAGTCTTTCAATAGATCCAACAACCTCCTCTGCCTCAAATTGAGATCATTTTGCTTGAACAAATACTAAAGGCTGCGATGATCCGTGAAAACCTCATACGACACGCCATAAAGATAGTGCCTCCAAATCTTCATCATATGAACAATGGCTGCCAACTCTAAATCATGGACATGGTAATTCTTCTCATGAGCCTTCAGCTGCCGAGACGCATATGCAATCACCCTGCCCTCATGTATCAATACTGCTCCGAGCCCAATACGGGAGGCATCACAATATACCGTGTAAGATTCTGAACCTGATGGTAATACCAACACCGGCACTGCAGTCAAAGTTTTCTTGAGCTTCTGAAAGCTCACCTCACACTCATCTGACCATATGAAAGGGACACCATTCTAGGTCAACCTGGTCAACGGGGCTGCTATAGATGAAAATCCCTCCACAAGTCGACGGTAATAACCTGCCAAACCCAAGAAGCTTCTAATCTCCATGGATGAAGTGTGTCTAGGCCAGTTCTTGACTTCCT
Organism: Nicotiana knightiana; assembly: GCA_005239525.1. Taxonomy (NCBI): domain Eukaryota; kingdom Viridiplantae; phylum Streptophyta; class Magnoliopsida; order Solanales; family Solanaceae; genus Nicotiana; species Nicotiana knightiana. The sequence continues at coordinate 25,143 of ML419303.1, read as the reverse complement.
CAATCTTCTTAGGATCTACCTGGATGCCCTCTGCTGATACGACGTGGCCCAAGAAAGTGACTAAATCCAACCAAAACTCGCACTTTGAAAATTTGGCATACAACGGATTGTCCCTCAGAGTCTTGAGCACTATCTTAAGGTTCTGCTCATGCTCTTCCTGACTGAGGGAGTATATCAAGATTTCATCAATAAACATAATCACAAAGTAATCCAAATAAGGCTTGAACACTCGGTTCATCAAGTCCATAAATTCTATTGTGGCATTGGTCAACCCAAAGGACATTACCAGAAACTCATAGTGCCCATACCGCGTCCGAAAAGCTGTCTTAGGGACATCGGAAGCCCTAATCCACAACTGATGGTAGCCAGATCTTAAATCAAACTTTGGAAACACCTTGGCACCCTGAAGCTGATCAAATAAATCATCAATCCTCGGCAACGGATACTTGTTCTTGATGGTGACTTCGTTCAACTGCCGATAATCTATGCACATCCTGATAGACACATCCTTCTTCTTCACAAACAAAATTGATACACCCTAGGACGAGACACTAAGTCTAATGAAGCCTTTATCAAGTAAGTCCTGCAACTATTCCTTCAACTCTTTCAGCTCTGGTGGGGCCATCCGGTATGGCGGAATTGAAATGGGTTCCCAGAGCCAAATCAATACAAAAATCAATATCCCTGTCGGGTGGCATCCCCGGCAGGTCAGCAGGAAATACCTCTGGAAACTCACGAACAACATGAAAAGAATCCATAGAAGGAACGTCAAAACTAGAATCACGAACATAAACCAAATAGGCCAAACATCCCTTGTCGACCATACGCCGAGCCTTCATATAAGAAATAACCCTGCTGCCAGAATGGCCAGGAGTCCCTCTCCACTCTAATCAAGGCAACCCCGGCAAGGCTAATGTCACTGTCTTGGCGTGATAGTCCAACATAACGTGATAAGGTGACACCAATCCATACCCAATATCACATCGAAATCCACCATATCTAAGAGTAGAAGGTCTACAATAGTCTCAAGACTCCTAATAGTGACCACACACGAATGATATACACGTTCTACAACAATGGCATCCCCTACAGGTGTGGACACATATACAGGGCCACACAAGGAATCACGAGGCACAACCAAATATGAAGCAAAATAAGATGACACATAGGAGTAAGTAGACCCAGATCAAATAGAACTGAAGCATCTCTACTGCAAACTGAAACAGTACCTGTAATGATAACATTGGATGACTCAGCCTCAGGTCTGGCTGGAAAAGCATAACATCGGGGTTGGGCCGCACCACTCTGAACCATATCTCTAGGACAGCTTCTAGCTGGCAGGCGTCCACCTCTAACGGCCTGACCTCCACCTCTAATAGTCTGGCCCCTACCTCTGGCTGGCTGAAAATGCGGTGCAGAAACTGGTGTCGGGACCATGGCACGAGAACCCTAATGTTGTGGCTGAACACCCAATCATCTCGGACAGGTCCTGCGGATATGCCCATAATCACCACACTCAAAACATCCATCCTGATACTGTAGCTGTGGAAACTGAAACTGACTTGGACGAGCCGGTTGACCACGATAATAATTCCAAAGAGGAGGTGCCCTGATAGAAGCTGGTGATGCACTATAGGCTGGCTGCCTAGAAGGAGGTACATAAGAACCATGACAACCTGAAGCACTGTGGGATACCTGAAGCGCTAAATGGAATGGCCTGGGAGGATGGCCTCTAGCAAAAGTACCCGTGCCTCCAGATGAGGCGTCGCTGAACCCACCGGAATGACGAGGTCTCTTATCTGACCCCTGACCTCCCTGTCCAAGAACTATCTCGACTCGTCTGGTGACATCATCCGTATCCTGAAAAGAAATCTCACTCCCAATCTCCTTAGCCATCTGCAATCTAATAGGCTGAGCAAGTCCCTCAATAAACCTCCTCACCCTTTCTCTCTCGGTAGGAAGAAGAAGAATAGCATGACGGGCTAGATCTACAAAATGGGTCACATACCAAGCTGTCCTACTAGAGATGCTCGAACTTACGTCGGCGCTCCTCTCTCAAGGTGATAGGCAGAAACTTATCTAAGAAGACATGTGAGAACTGGTCCTAAGTAAGAGCAGGCGACCTAGCTAGTCTGATCAACAAATAATCCCTCCACCATTTCTTGGTGGAACCAGTCATCTGAATAGCAGCAAAGTCGACCCCATTGGTCTCCAATATACCCATGTTCCGCCAAACCTCATGACAGTTATCAAGATACTCATGGGGATCATCTGAAGTAGCACCACTGAAATTAACTGGAAAGATCTTGGTAAACCTATCCAATCTCCATAAGGCCTTAGAAGACATAGTCGAGCCATCATTGGGCTGTGCCAGAGTAACCGGCTGGACTACTCCAACTGGATAAGCTGCCGGAGTCTGAAATTGGGGAGTCATCTGCTCCGGAGTGTGAGTAGTAGGAGTGTGGGCCCCTCCTCCAGTATGAGATACGTCTGGTGCCATGGGGAATGCACCAGTCTGGGCCACACTCTCCATAATGTCCACCAATCGGACCAAAGCATCCTGAAGCACTGGGGTTCAAATAAACCCCTCCGGGACCTGAGATGGTCCGGTAGGAATAGTCTGAGATGGAACCTTTTCATCGAACTCTACCTGAGGCTCCACAGCTGGGGATGCTTCCACTACAAAAAAAAATAGCATTTAGCGACGGATTTTAGCGACAAACTTAGTTCCGTCGCTGATTAGCGACGGATTGGCTAAGTAATAATAGTTTCGTTGCAAAAAAAAACCAAAAAATAGTTAGTATATAATATAGAGACGGAATAGCGATGAAATCGAAAAATTGTCGCTAAATATTGGCGCCCTCAATTTAGCTATGGGTTTAGCGACAAAACCTGAGCGACAAAATTTATTTACCTACAGCGGCGTAATTAGCAACGAAATTTCCTTCGCTATGCTTAATTTCTTTATCAAAATTTTTTTAAGCTCCTTGCTACGGAAATTTCCGTCGATAATATTATACCCAATGAAAAATAATATCATTATTAGCGACGAAAATTAAGTCGTAGCTAAATCCGTCGCTGAATACCACTTAATTATTTACCCTAGGGCAAAAAATTGGTAAAAGTTCGGTCTCTTCTTCTTCTAACAGGGTAGAACGCTGGGAGCAAATATAGGAGGCTAGGAGAAAAATCAATGGAAAACACACCTTGAGGGCAAGAACAAGAGCAAAAATTAGTAGCCAGCGTGAATCTAAGGTGTGTAGATGGCTTTAATTTGTTTCTTCTTATGTTTCTTATGAATCAGTAGCTTGATGGCGGTGCTAATGACTACGAATACTATGTTCATTACACTGAATGTGAGTGAACATTTTCAAATTAATTTTTTTCTTCTTACTTTATTTGCATGAATTTGGAGCAGCTAGGGCTTGGATCTTTTTTTCCGCTTAAATTAGTTGAATACAATGTACAGGTGGTAACAAAACACCGAGTGTGAGTTAAAGTTTTAAAGCCAATCTTAAGTTTTCCTTATAATTATATTTCCGATGATTTGGAGCAGATAGGGTTTGGATATCTTTTTCCTAGTTTTCTTATTTTAGTTGAATAATTGCCATTTATGGCTAACTGTAGTTCCTGCACTTCCTTTTTCTCCATATCAGCAAGCATGTTCTAGAAACTTTGTTGACAGGTAAAATAATGTCTCACTTTCTTTTAAGTTATTCAAACAAATTTTTCCTTGTAGAATCAGTTGATCATCTTTGGTAAATATTTACATCTATTTGGCTTCGAATTTCGTCTTTGTTTGGTATATGAGAACTTTTCTTCTGCATATGATATATTAGTATTTCACTGATCTCCCTGTAGCCTTGGTATGATTGAGAAGATGGTGGCATTCTTGTGTTACTAAGCAGGAGTTTTTGATGTCTTTTTTATATATATATTTGTTTGCCTAATATATATATATATATATCTGATTATCCTATTCTGTTTCTATATTAAATAGGAATATGGATAATATAAAGCGTGCTTGGATGTACGAGAGGTTGGATGGCCGGGGGGGGGGTATTAATTCTAATTTTATAACTGGCGTGGATAGCTTTCTCCTGTTTGCACGTTCTCAGCGAAATCGCATGAGTGGTGAGAATGTTCGATGTCCATGTAAAAAATGTCGCAACATTATATACATGGAAGTTGAAACAATTAGATTGCACCTTTTTAGGTTTGGATTTGTTGAAAACTATTCTGTTTGGAAGTAACAAGGGGAAAAGGATGTGACTGGTGTGACTTCTTCTAGCAATGATCTACATGGTGGTGTTCAACCTGCATTAGGATATGACAATCCATACCGACAAATGGTTTTAGATGCAACTGGACCCAACTTTGGCTAGGGTTCTAGTTTGCAATCTTATAGTAATACTGAATTTGAGTCGTCTCATCATTTTGAGCCTTCAATGGAGGACGAGGCTAATCCTTCAATGGAGGAGGATCCTAATCCTGAGTCTCAAAGATTTTATGATTTGATAAAGGTCGCTGATACAGAATGTATCCTGGTTCTTCCCTCTCACAACTCGCAGTAGTTTCTAGGATGTTAAACATTAAAATGGAGAACACTTTATCACAAAGGGGATATGACCAAATGATGCAATTGCTAAAAGAGGCTTTACCTGAAGATAACATAATGCTTGAAATTTATTATCAAACCAAGAAGCTAGTGCGTAGCATGGGTTTTCCGGGTGAAAAGATTGATTGTTGTAATTCAGGATGTATGTTTTATTGGGGTGACGATGAAGACCTCGCATCTTGTAAGTTTTGTGGCTACGAGAGGTTTAAACGTCGTGTTGGTTCTCGTAAGAGGAAATTAGTCCCTTATAAAAGGATGTATTATTTTCCTTTTGTTCCTAGATAGAGAAGATTATATGCATCTCATGCTATAGCCAGTGACATGAGATGGCATCATGATCATATACAAGAGGAGGGGGTAATGCGTCATCCATCAGACTCTGAGGCTTGGAAGCACTTCAATGAAACTCATCCATTTTTGTTGCTGAACCAAGGAATGTGAGGCTGGGGTTATGTACTGATGGTTTCCAACCATTTGGTCAATCAGGAAGAAAATACTCTTCGTGGCTGGTGATTGTCACTCCATACAACTTACCTCCTTGGATATGTATGAAAGAGGCGTACATGTTCTTAACTATCATTATTCCAAAGCCAACCAATCCTAAACAAAAAAATGATTTTTTTCTACAACCTCTAATAAAATAATTGACCTTGTTATGGGAGGAAGGTGTGGAAGCATTTGACATCTAAGAAAAGCAAAACTTTCAATTAAGGGCGGCTTTGATGTGGACAATTAGTGACTTTCCAGCATATTCCATGTTATCAGGATGGAGTACTGCTGGAAAGTCAGCATGTCCTTATTGTATGGAGGACGTACAATCTTTTAGATTACGTCATGGTGGGAAACCAAGTTGGTTTGATAGTCATAGAATGTTCCTTGGCCAACATCATCCATCTAGGAAAGATCGTAAAAACTTTCTTAAAGGTCAGACTGTCAAAAGGCTACCACCAGCACTTATTACGGGAGAGGAAATTTTGAACCAAATTAGTGAGTTAGGGATAAGGAAAGTAACAGAGGAAGATGCACAAGTAGTTAATTCGAGAATATGTAAATCTTGTGGCTGGAAAAAGCGAAGCATCTTTTGGGATTTGCCTTATTGGAGTTCTAACATGATTCGGCATAATCTTGACGTCATGCATATTGAAAAGAATGTCTTTGATAATGTATTTAACACAGTTCTTAATGTTAAAGACAAAACCAAAGACAATCTGAAAGAACGTCTGGATATGCTAACCTATTGCGATAGACCTTAGTTGGCAAAGGATGCTAGTGGAAAATATCCCAAAGCTACATATACAATAGACAATGAAGCAAGAGATATCTTATTCGAATGGGTGAAAAGTTTGAAGTTTCCAAATGGGTATGTTTCAAATTTGGGTCGATGTTTAGAGACGAACAAGTCTAGGTTATTTGGCATGAAAAGTCATGATTTCCACGTGTTCATGCAACGATTAATGCCTATACCCTTTTGTGAACTACTTCCTAGCAATGTGTGGCAGTCACTTACAAAATTGAGCTTATTTTTTAAAGATCTTACTTCGACCACTCTACGAGTGACTGACATAGAGAGATTAGAAATAGACATCCCATAGATCTTGTGTAAGTTGGAACGTATATTTCCACCGGGGTTCTTTAACTTAATGGAACATTTGCCCGTGCACCTTCCATATGAAGCAAGAATTGTTGGACCTATACAATATCGATGGATGTATCCTTTGAGAGGTAAATTTAAAACTTCTATGTCATAAAATTGACAAGTATGCTACACATGAATTTTTAATTTAATGGTCCATTCATTTATCTATTTAGGTACCTTGGAACTTTGAAAAAAATGATTGGGAATAAAGCTAGTGTTGAGGGATCTATTTTTGAAGCATACTTAATGACAGAGTCAACACAATTATTTTCTCATTATTTTGAACCTCATATCATTACACGTGATCATAATGTGGACCGGAATGATGATGGTGATGTTGTGGAAGATCATAAAGGAAATTTATCAATATTTACACATTCGGGTCGACTATCGGGAGAAGCAAAAAAGAGGAGTTTATCCTTGGAAGAAATCAAGGCTGCCCAAACTTACATTCTACTAAATTGTAAAGAGGTTGAGCCATTTGTAAGGTAACATTTGAAAGTTATACTTTCTTAATATAACAAATATTCATATATCAGAAGCACTAATTTTAACTTATTTTGTTGCAATGAAGTATGTACGTGGAACGTTTACAAGAAGAATATCCGAATTTATCTCAGGATCAAATAGATGAGAATCTCGAAACATATTTCTCTATATGGTTCATGCAATATGTAAGCCTCCAACAATAATTTACTTTTATACAATAATGTACATAAATTGACTTGTTAAATTTAACGAAGTCTCACATTTTTTTAAATAGGTCCGAAGCAATCATATTGAGAATGCATTCTTGCGTAGTCTTGCTCATGGACCATTGACAAGCGCATTATGCCATTCAGTGTATTTTGTTAATGGATATAAATTTCACACAGAAAGTCATAGTAGCGCAAGATCAACAATGAGCAATGGAGTTTGTATATCGGATCCAAATGTTGGTGACTACTATGGTCGGATACAAGAGATTATACAAGTAGAATACCGTGAAGAACCTTTAAAGAAAACTATATTATTCAAGTGTGAATGATTTGACCCAACGATGAATGTTGGTGTTAAAAAGCATAATCAATATAAATTGGTGGATGTTAACCATCGTCGCTGATATAAAAAATATGAACCTTTTAATCTTTCAATGCAAACAACTCAAGTGTGTTATGTTCCTTATCCTAGCAAGAGAAAGGACAAGGAGGATTGGTTAGCTGTATTGAAAGTTAAACCTCGGCATGTTGTTAAATTACCCGATGAGGAAGTGATGGAAATTTCAGATGCGAATCTCCCCTTCCAAGTTGAAGAAGTTGAAGATCATGTGATAGATATGAACATTGTCGTTGATGAAAATATACTCTTACATGATCCAAATGGGGATTTAATTGAAATGGATGAGCACGTTGATGATGAATTATTGCTAGATCATCATGAAACTGAAGAAGAAGAAGAAGAAGAAGAAGAAGAAGAAGAAGAAGAAGAAGAAGAAGAAGAAGAAGAGTATGAAACAGAAGATACAGAGGATGATGAGGAAGAAATAGATAGTGACTAGTGTGTTAATTAAAAATATGTTGATGTATCTTACTGTGTTTTGTTTGTAATCTAAGTTGAATGCTATGTGTTTTGTTTGTTGTAATCTAAGTTCAATGTTATCTGCAAGAATATATCTATATTTATTGCTTTTCTTTGCTGTCTAACTTCTCACTCATTTCCCTAAATTTATAACTTATATCAGTAATTTTGGTCCAATTCTTGACTTATACCAATGTTTTCTGTTTGCAGGGACTTAATTCTTGACTTATACCAATTTATGACTCTAATTTGCTTACATTTGATTTTTTTTTTGTAGATATGACTAGAGGGAGAGGCAAGTCCTCAGTTAGGGATAGGGGTAATTCTGCTATTGTGCAAATATGCCTTCTGTTCCCATTCCAATAATTAGTCCTCAACAAGGTGGTACGAGTTCTTTAGTTGGGCAGAATCACATAAATCAAGTACGAACTTTAGATCAAGTACAAACATCGGGTCATGGTAGTACCCCAACTATCCATTCTAAATCATCTCCTAATACACCTGATCAGAGTAACCCAATAGGTGAGGGAATATCTACTCAAAGCAACACAATTGGTGAAGGTGAATGCACCAGTAGTCGCAGGCAGCAGACACTTGTTACTATTGCTCCTACAGGGTTAGTCCATGTTTTTACTATTATTTTTTTATATAGAAGTTTTGATTTATGATACCCCTTCAACTATTATCTTCAAATTTTTTCAGGTTAGAACCTAGTGGATTATACTCGTCGGAAATATTTAAATCTTTCAAGCATGAACTTATCCCAATGGCGTCAATTGGAAAAGTGTCTCTGACGAGATAAAAAACTTTTATTGGGGAGAACTCAAGGTATTACTTCTCATTATATAATGAATTTAGGAAGTGTATTAACTGTTATAAATAAGATATTAATGTTATTACTTTATAAAATTATTTCAGAAGGAATTCTATTGGGACTCTTCCATTGATAGTGCAGTAAGGAGCCAATAGGAGAATAAGGCATCAATCAGGTACAAAGATTTCATTTCCAAAATGAAAGCTAAAAAATTTAGGCCAAGAGGTGTTCCAGTAGAAGTGTGGGAAAGTTGGGACCAACTTTGGAAAGATCTCAAGTGTGTTGAAAAGTCAGAAATAAATGCAAAGAATCATTGTGGCGGTCGGAGTGGAGTCTCCACCAGTACTCACGCATGCGGCTCTGTCTCCATTGGGGATTATCGTAAGAGACGTGTAAGTATTTCGCAATTTCGAAAGATTCATTTGATTGAACTCATATAGTTATGTTTATCATACCGATTATTATTGTTTTCTGGAACTCATATAGATATGTCACGAATTACAAGCTTAGGGGATTTGATTGACTTACAAACAATATAGTTATTATTTTTTTCTGGAATTCATTTGATTGAACTCATAAAGATATGTTTGTCATACTGAAAAGCCATGTCTATACAAGTTATATAAAAAGCATGACTGCATAAAGGGAGCAGCCTTAACTTGTCTTGTTCTTCTATAGCCAAGTTTGCGAAGTTTGTAAAGATATTGGTGAGATTTGTAATGTTAGTGATTTTTCTTTGTTTCTTGTGCTCGTGCCAGTGGATCTGGGACTAAAATAGAACTGCCTGACTAAGCATTGTGAAGGGGACAAAATTCGGGGGAGGGGGGGGATAGATTATCTGGATATGGGATAATAGAGAAAACAAAAAAAAAAGATAAAAGGATACACCTTGGTTAGAAACCGATGGTATTTCTGTAATCGGCAATTGTAGAGTTGAGAATTGTGAAATTTTATTGAATTGAAACAAAATTCTTTGAGAATTCATTCAACTTCAAGCTGCCTGTGTATACATAAAGTCATTGGAGCTCGAAGTGAATGGAATATCGTTGTCAGCTTTTCTTGTTAATAATACGTTAGTAAATGTAGAGAAATATGTATGATATTTTGTCACTATGAATCATTTCTTCGACAGTAAGATTTTTCCTTGCACTCCTTTGTTCGTCTCTTTCTGGTTTTTTGTAGTGTTATCGTACATCCTCTAATTTGATGAAAAATGGGAAAGAAGGCAAAGAAATGTTCTCTTTCACATCACAGCAACTTTGAGTCGTTAAATGAAAAGAAAAATATCCTCAAGGATTCAATATATGTTTGACGATTTATCCTAATACATCTACACCAGGATTATCTATTCATTATCATTATGCTCACATTCTGGGAAAACAATACTTTCCACCTCCAGATTGTTTGTCTTTTGGGAAGAAATTGTTTGTCTTTTACTTTCTGAACATGGAGAGTATTATAAACATTAATCTAACATATTTTTGATTGGTGGTGTGCCTTGTGATATGCACGGTTTCAGAATTGAGATAGGTGGTTTAAGATAGTATTCTATTGTATAGATTAAAATAGGAAGTTGAATTATTTAATCCCTTATGGAATCGCTTACTATTTCTGAATTTCAAAAAAGAGATCTGAGGATGGATCTAGAGGAGAGGTGTTTTATGGATATCCCTAGTTACTAGTCTAGAACTATGTTCATTTTATGGATATGCCTTTGTGATATTTATATAGAGTTCCATCAGTGTCACCTTGTGGCACTTTTTTATGCTTTAAGTTATAGATGTGACAAAACTTCTGGTTCTATTGTAATATTTTGATGCTTTTAAAAATAATTTTTTTTTGTATAGGCTATTGAAAAGGGTCGAGACCCAACACCAAGTGAGTTACATTTGTATGTCCATACACATGGGCATGATGGAAAATCATTTCTTGATGAGAAAGCTCGAATCGTGCATGTAAGTCCAATATTGTATAATATTATTTACTACAATGTAAAAAGAGTATGAAAAGTATCCTCTATGTTGGTTAATTAAATTCCTCAACATTCTTGACAGGAAAGGTATTAGGAAATATTACAGGAACAAACACAAACTCAATATGATATTGATCAATGGAAAGCGTATTACGAAGCCGCGGGAGGGAAAAAGAAGAGAAGAGTATATGGTCTTGGATCTCAAGAAAAATGCTACTATGGACCGAATATTCATGGCTCTTCTGGATCAGATGCTTTATCATCAATACCACCTTTGAGTGCTTAATCAACATCGAACCTAGATGAGTTAGTGACGCGTTTGATTCCTGCACTAACAGAGCACATAGTTCATGTGCTAACTGATCATATGCTTCCAGTATTGACTGAGCGGGTGCTGAAATGATTTCATCACCCTCACTGACTTCTACTGACCACACATCAGATGCGGTACCAACAATTCATGCTCCTACTACTACTGCTACTGTTCATGGGGTTCGTCCATCGGTTTCAGATGATGACCTTAACCCCTAAGCCTCGTATTTGGAACCTTTTTGTTTTGAACTTTATTGTTGGTGTTATGGATAATTCGCACCTTTTTGGTTTGAACTTTATTATTAGTGTTAGAGATAATTCAAACTTAATTGTATTAGCTATATGCATTTTGATATCATTTTGATAACTCGAACAGCGCGCATTTTGATATCATTTTGATAATTTGTATGAATTTTAATTATTATTAAGGATATCTAATAAATATTGCGACAGATTGTGATGACTATTTTTTGTAACAAAAATAAATATATGAAATAATATTGCGACAGATTGCGACAGACGATTTTGGTCACCCAATGCAAAGCTGAAATAAGTCTCAAAATATTGGCGATGGATTAGCGACCGACTTTCTATCGCAAATGTATGCCAGCGACGAAATGCATTGTGAATTTAGCGACACAATTTTCTAATATAGCGATCGAAATTATGTCGCTAATTTTAGCAACTGACAGTGTTCGTCGCTGGAACGTCGCTAATTTAGCGACGGATTCCATTTTTCCATCGCAAAGAGTTTAGCAACGAGAAAATCAGCAACACCTGGTAATCCGTCGCTAATTCTGCTTAGCGACAGAAAAGGCTCTTTAGAGACAGATTTGTGTCGTTGCTAAATGCTATTTTTTTTTGTAGTGTGTTGGGGCTCTGGGATGAGCTGAAGAAGCGGTACGTGTTCTCGCCATCTACGAGGGAATAAGAACAGGAGAGTTCAATCAGTATTGAGAAAACCAAATCGCACGACAGAGTTGCATAAAAGTGGATTTTGTTCCTAAGCTTCATAGACTTTGGGAGATAAGTACAGACGTCTCCGTACCGATCCTCCAGACTCTACTAAGTTTGCTCGTGGCTCGTGAGACCTATGTAACCTAGTGCTCTGATACCAACTTGTCACGACCCAAAATTCCCACCATCGGGATCGTGATGGCGCCTAACAGTTCACTTGCTAGGCAAGCCAATGTTAGAACATTTTTACTTCTTTTAGCAATCTAAACAGTAACATTGATAACGAACTCAAATAACAGATATGTTCTAAGTACAAATGCAGAAATTTAACAGCCAATCGTCTATTACAATTCCCTGAATTTGGTGTCACGAGTTCACGAGCTTCTAAAGTAATACACATAAATGTCTGAAATAAGTATAAAGCTATCTAAATGGAGTTATATATCTAAGAGAAAAGAGGATGGGGACTCCAGGTGTGCGGGCACTGAACAGCGGTACCTCAAGTCTCCGCAATATCTGATCTGGGCTCACTAATGACCGCTGTTGGGACCGTCTCCAAAATTTGCTCAATGTGCAGATTGTAGTATCAGTACAACTGACTCCATGTACTGGTAAGTGACGAGTCTAACCTCGACGAGGTAGTGACGAGGCTAAGGTAGGGCATCAATACACAACCTGTACGCAATATATAAACGACAGAATAATAGAAATACAGAACAGAACCAAACAACCAACTGAAACCAATGACCACAGCCTCTAGAGTGAACTAGAGTCGTCCAGAATTACCAATCCTTACTATATCAGATAATGAAAGAGATACTGGATGAAAATGCAGTTCAAGGAATAGAAACATATAGTTTTGTTGCGGTGCACAACCCGATCCCACCATACATCACAAAATTCTTCCTTATTCCTCCGTAATAATAGCAATAATGGTAAATAATATATATATATATATATAGGATATATCAACCGGATCCCACCAGACATCAATATCAATAGGATAATTCACCCTTATTTCTCCATATCAATCCACCCTTATTCCTCATGTCGCGGCGTGCAACCCGATCTCATAATATAAATATATCCACCCTTATTCCTCCATATCAATCCTCTCTTATTCCTCTTGTTGCGGCGTGCAGCCTGATCCCACCATATTAGTACCAAACACTCAATGTACACAGTCAATTTACAGTCTAAATCACAAGGCCTTTATGATAAATAAATACCAAACTGAACCAAGCAAAGGAAACGTTGATCAATATAAAGTCTACTCAAATAATACTACTCATCGAGACCAATCCAGCAATTTACAATTTAAAAGGTGCAAACAAGTCAAATTAAGCAAATAGCAGGGATTAGGGGACCTATGGGAATAACTAACATAGCTAACAGGAGAAGATATTGATAACACGTAGTTTAAGAATGGAAGCATTTGGAGCATATAAAAATTAAGACAAGGAATGAAACAATTAAAGGAAAGTTGCAAATCAAGGAAAACAGATAATTTAGCGATGTATAAGCACTCGTCACCTTGAATATACGCTGCTCACATGGATTTCACATAATCACATAGTCCTAGGGTTCCTAATTCCCTCAAGTCAAGGCTAGACACAACACTTACCAATTACTGCTTTTCCTCTAGTTTCCACCTCTGAACCACTCGTATCTAGTCATAATTAACTTAATAACATCAAATATTGCTAAAGAAATAAATTTCAATACATAAATTTAGGTTTTTCAATCTTTCCTCCAAAAATTCAAAAATCGACCCCGGCCCCGCTTGGTCAAAACTCAAGGTTCGGACCAAAACCCAGTCACCCAGTCACCCCCGAGACTGGATATGTAACTAGTTTCGAAATCGGACCCCAAAGTGAGGTCTAATTTCCAATTTCCCAAAAATCCCTAGTTCTATCCAAATCCCCAATTTCTACTATGAAATTCCTAGATATTTGGTTGAAATCATGATTTGGGGAAGAAGTGGTCTTTGAAAAATCTCCTAGAAGGTTTCTTGTTTTTGAAAGTTTTGAAAAATGAGAAAAATCCCGTCTAAGTCAAGATTACCAGCTGCAGATATCGCATTTGCGACCAAAGCTTCGCAATTCCGATGCTCGCAAATGCGAGAAGGATATCGCAAATGCGAACCTGTCGCATTTCTGCAGCCTTCGTAAATGCGAGTAATCCGGTCGCAATTGCGAACATCAAACTTCCGTAAATGCGACACTTACCTTACAAATGCGAGAGCACCTAGTCCCAGCCCATGCTCTCAAATGCAATGTTTCTTCGCAAATGCAAGGCTCACATTTGCGAGCCAGACCTTGCAATTGCGAGACCTGCAGACCTGAAGCACACCAGCTATTTTTCCTAAGTTCATTTCACTCCGTAGCCTATTCAAAACTCACCCGAGCCTCGCGACTCCAAACCAAACATGCACACAAGTCTAAAAATATCATACGAACTAGATCGTGCGATCAAATCGCCAATATAACACCTAGAACTACGAATTTAGCACCAAATCACATGAGATTCTCAAGAACACTTTGAAATTTTTATTTTCACTAACGGACGTCTGAATCACGTCAAATTAGTTCCATTTCTCACCAAATTTCATAGATAAGGTATAAATATCATAACGGACCTGTGCCGGGCTCCGAAACAAAATACAGACCTGATACTAACAAGATCAAACATTAACCAATTTCTTAAAATCATTAAATTTTCAGTCTTTCAATTTTCAACAAAAATTCATATCCCGGGCTAGGGACCTTAGAATTCAATTCCGGGCATGCGCCCAAGTCCCATATTTTACTACGGATCCACCGGGACCGCCAAAACATGGGTCCAGGTCCGTTTACTCAAAAAGTTGGCCGAAGTCATCTAAAATAAACTTTTAAGGCCAAAAGTTATTATTTCATCAATTTTCAACATAAAAGCTTTTCGGAAACACGTCTGGACTGCGCATGCAAATCGAGGAGGGTAAAAGTGAGATTTTTAAGGTTAAAGCGCGCAGAATTGAGTTCTAAAACATAATATGATCTTTTGGGTCATCACACTACAACTCCCTAAATTACTTTAATACACACACTTCAACATTTAAAACCCCACACTTATGTCAAACGTAAATCCACCTTCACATTAATATACATTAACTCCCTACTTCCTTAAGCACAATTACATCAAGAATCACCACTTATGGAGGAATATTTTCACTACAATACAACTATTTTTTTCTTTCTTTTTCAATTCAAGTGGCTCTCAATTTTTCAAAAGAGTGCACCTTTCTCCTTATTTCATTAGTTCCATTCAAAAGTCAAACCAACCTCAACTTTAACTTTACAAACGTTCATAACAATTCAAGTGCTCATGAGAGGTGAAAAGGTTCAAATAGATAGTCAATTCAAACAAATGAGTAAGATTTGTAGTATGGTTGCCAAAGAAACATGATTACAGGCTCAAATGGGTTAACTATGATACATAACAATTAGGCGGGTAAAACATATAACTGGTTCAACAAAGAAATGTGTCATGACCCAAATTCCCAACCCTCGGGATCTTGATGGCGCCTAACACCATACTTCCTAGGAAAGCCAATATTAGAGGGATTCAACATTTAAAACAATTAAAATATAATGTGAAGTCTGATATTATCCAATAAATAAATCTAGAATAATGCATGAACTAATGAACGAAACTCGAGCTAATACTAATATCTAACTACCCAGGATTTGGTGTCATAATTCACGAACTACTAAAGAATACTACAAGTATTTGGCTGAAAGAAAAAAAAAGAAATATATATCTATATATATATATTTTGAATGAAATGAAACAGTAACTAAATAATATGGAGAAGAGTCCAGGAATCTACGGACTCATCAAATCTACCTCGTGTCTCCGTACGAATGATAAGCTACTACTCGAAAATCAACTCTGGCCGGAACCTGGATCTGCACAAAAAGTGCAGAGTGCAGTATCAGTACAACCGACCCCATGTGCTGGTAAGTTCCGAGCCTAACCTTGACGAAGTAGTGACGAGGCTACGGCAGGGCATTTATAATATAACCTGGATACCATGTATAATAAAGCAAGAAGGGAATAGTAAACTAATTAAACAATAACTTGCAACAATTAATAAAACAACTCAGCTAACTTTTCCAGATCTCAGCTATAACTAATCCTTACGAAAATTTCCAAGTTCAAATTTAAATAATGGTAAAAGCATAATATGGGAACAACAAAATAAAATAGTAAGTTTCTAGTCTTTATTTTATAACCAGTAAAACATGAATATTCTCCCATATTGCTCTTTGTTGCTGCGTGCAACCCGATCCCATCTGTCCACCCTTATTGCTCCTCCCTATATATATCATCCTTATTTCTCATGTTGCGGCGTACAACCCGATCCCACCTATCCACCCTTATTACTCCTTGTTGCGGCGTGCAACCCGCTCCCACCAGACAATCTTTTCTCATTATTTATAATAAATATTTCACAATTTAGATCAAAGTCTTTCACAATATTTAAGTCTCAACCATTATAAACAGAAAGTTGTACTATTTAAAAATTTCACCAATTATCACTACACAGCGAAACCAACTGAAATGTATCATGAATATTGACAACTAGCTCAACCATTAATGTACCACAATGAAATTAATTAACAATTAATACTCCCAAATAAGTGAAACAATATCTAACAAACAAGTAAGCAAAACAAGTAGACATGGAGGCATCAATGATCATGAAACAATTAAGACATGAGTAAAATAAATTGGAAACGGGGAAGGGAACATGCTAAACAGATAATTTGGTGATGCATAGATACTCATCACCTTACCTATACACTACACACATGAAATTTCACATAGCATTTAAGTTGGGGATTCCTAATCCCTCAAGTCAAGGTTAAATCAAACACTTACCTGAATTTTGTAGGCCATTTACTGCTCAATTATAACTTTTCCTTTCGAATTCACCTCCAACACACTCGTATATAATCATAATTAGTTCAATATCATTAATTAGTGCTAAAGGAACTATCTTTAATGCAAAACTATGGTTTTCCTAAGTTTTCTAAAAAAAGTTAAAAATCGACCCCGGGTCCGCTTGGTCCAAACTCGGGGTTCGGACCAAATTCTATTTACCCATTCATCCCCGTGCCCGAATATGTAATTAGTTTCTAAATCTGACCTCAATTCGAGGTCAAAATTCTATTTTTACAAAATTCTCTAATTCTACCATGAAAACTCTTGATTTTTGATTGAGAAGTGATGAAAAACAATGGGTAATTGAAAGAAAATAGTTTGGAATCTCTTACCAACACTTTGGGGAAGAATTTGTATGTTGAAAATCACCTCTAGGTCTTTTTAGTTTGGAAATATGAGAAAAATAGCTTCTGCCCATTTTAACTTCTGTTTTTAACTCGTTGGACAGGACTTCATCGCGTTTGCGATGGGCATGTCGCGTTTGCGGTGCTTTATGGCCCAAAGGCCTTCACATTCGCGATGGGATGTCCGTGTTCGTGAAGTTAATCCCACCTAACTAACGCGTTCGCGGCCCAGTGGTCGCGTTCGCGAAGGGCAATCCGACTCCCCTCCTCCAGGTCCCATAACACATCGCATTCGTGGAGGGATGGGCGCGTTCGCGAAGGGTACTACCCCCCAGTGCTTCGCATTTGCTTCCAGTACCTCGAGTTCACGAAGAAGTATTTCTCCCTCAGCAAAGTTACTCTACACGTTCGGGAGTGAAGCTACGCGAACGCGAAGAACAATTTGTCTGTGCACCAGAAACAGCAAAACAACAGTTATTTCTAAGTTCAAAACATCTCGTAGCCTATCCAAAACTCACCCGAGCCCTCGGGGATCTAAACCAAATATGCACTCAAGTCTAAAAACATTGTACGGACGTCCTAAAACTACGAATTTAACCTCAAAACTCATGATTTTCTCAAGAACACTTCAAATTCACTATTTTCTCAAATGGACGTCCGAATCACGTCAAATGAACTCCAATTTCCACCAAATTTCACAGATAGTACTTAAACGTTATAACAAGCATGTAACGGGATCCGAAACCAAAATACGGTCCCAATACCAATGAGTTCAAACATTAATTCATTTCTTTAATTCCTTTAAAAACCAGTATAAAAATTTTCTTCAAAAATTGATTTCTAAAGCTAGTGTAACGACCCGGTCGGTCGTTCCGAGAATTTAGCCCCGTTTCCCCTGTTTCTGCTTCATTTTATGTGGTTCAGCTACATTTGTGTGTGTTGGGTCGGTTGGTTCGAGTTCAGAGTGGTCATGGTGAGCATTGAGGCAATTAGTCTCTCAAGGTAGCCTAATAGTTGAGAAAGTCAAGGGAGAGTTGACTTATCGGTGAACGATCTCGGAATGTAGATTTTATGGCTTGAATGAACTTGTTAGGTGATTTTGGGCTTGGGAGTGTGTTTGGAATATTTTTGTGATGTCCGGAGTAGAATTAGGCTTGAATTGGCGAAAATTAGTTTTTGGTGATTTTCGGTCGGCAGTGGAAAATAGGCTATCGAGGTCGGAATGGAATTCCGGAAGTTGGAACAGTTTCGTAATCTCATTTTGGATATGTCTGCAAAATTTCAGGTTAATCGGAGGTGTTTTGGTTGGTTTCGACGTAGTTGGCGAAATTTGGAAGTTTCAAAGTTCTTAGGCTTGAATTTGATGTAAATTTTGTGTTCTCGTGTTGTTTTTGGTGTTTCGAAGGCTCGACTAAGTTTGAATGATGTTATGGGTTATGTTGGTATGTTTGGTTGGGGCCCCGAGGGCCTCGGGTGTATTTCGGATGGTACACGGACCAACTTTTGGCTTGAATTCTGGGCAGATTGCTGCTGGTGTAAGGTTCTGGTTTCCTTCTATGCGATCGCGTGAGGATGTTTGCGATCGTGTAGGGTTAAATTGTGAGGCAGGATTTTTGTTAATCACGATCGCGTGGAATGGTTTGCGATCGCGTGAGTATGAGTGTTTGGTCTGCGCGATCGCGTGGTCTTGTTTGCGATTACGTAAAGTTAAAGGGGCGCGTGGGTGAGTTGAGCTTTGTTCTTCGCGATCGCGTGGAATGGTTTCCGATCGCGTGGGGTTAAGTCTTGATGAATCGCGATCGCGTGAGGTTGTCTACGATCGCGTAAGGTAAATTGATGGGGCAGCAAGTTTTTTCTTCGCGATCGCGTGCCAAAGGTTGCGATCGCAGTGAAGGAATTATTTTAGCTGGGCAGAATGTTTAGAAGGCCAGAAGTGCGAATTTGGTTGTTATTTTCTCCATTTTTGCATGCGGACTTGAGAGCTTTTGAAAGAGAATTGAAGGGGAATCAAGGGAAATCATTTGGAGGTAAGAATTTCAACCTCTTAACACGTTTCTATGTCAAGTCTTAAGTGATTAAACCACAAAAATTCTGGAAATTTAGCCAAAGTTGGGGAAGAAGGGTACATGGACAATTTATTTTTCTTTTGAGGATTTGAGTGGGCAATTGTGGTCCGATTTTAGTGTTCTTGGTATGAATAGAATCGTGGGAGGAAGAGAATTCTAAGGATGTAAAAATTATTGAATTCCGAGATGTGGGCCCGGGGCTCGGGTTTGGCCGAATTTCGAAATTTTTGATTAAATTGATAATTTTCGATTGGGTTGTGTTCCTTGAGTATATATTAATGACGTTGAACTGGTTTTGGCTAGATTCGCAGCAATCGGAAGATAATTTGAGGGGCAAAGGCATGCGGACTAGTGTCGCGGCCCGGTAGAGGTAAGTAATGGTCTTAAATCTTGTCCTGAGGGTATGGAACCCCGGACTACATATTTTCTCACTGAATTTGGAATGGCGCACATGTCAGATGGCGAATATGTGGCGCGTACTGATTTTTGGATTGGACTAGGTCCTCTCCGCGGCAACTAATGAGTTGCATATTTACTCAAAATCTTATGTTAAATTATGTTCTAAAGATTTGTGAAATATTTGGGTTGTAAGCCGTGTTTGAGGCCTTATGCCGATCTGTTTAGACCCCTTTGAGGGCATTTTACTGCTGTTTTCCTCACTACCTGTTGATGATTTTACTCAGCATCATTGTGCATACTGTTTTATTTGAAACTCAGCCTGATTTACACTACATGAGCATTAAAATGATGTTTTCGGGTCGAGTACCCCGTTCTATTACTTCGCCCGAGGGGCTTTTCAAGTGGTTCCACCGAGTGTGGCCGAGGGCCAAGAGTGATGGTGAGGTGCTGAGTGATATTAGCACTTGGGCTGAAGGAGCCCCTTCGGAGTCTGTACACACCCCCAGTGAGCGCACCGAGTACGAGTGATTGAGTGATTGGGAGACATGAGTGGTTGTGAGGTGCTGAGTGATTGTGAGGTACTGAGGGATTATGAGGCATGCCCGAGGGGCTGATTATGAAACATGTTTTGCATGAGGGGCTACTTATGATTTTACTACATTCATTTGCATACCAAATCCTTGTTTTAAAGTTGTTAAAAATGTGCATTGTTTTAAGGACTTTTGTGAAGTTGATTTCTAAGGCATGACGA